>JABSTQ010006555.1:0-27699 GCA_013358835.2 Ixodes persulcatus | reverse complement strand
ACTGGCACGGAACGCGTGCGTGTGTAAACTACTGGCAACTGCAGTGTAACAGAAAGTAGTTGTCTGTTCCAAAGATAAACGAACAAAAATAAAATGTACTAAATTCACACAATTGTTCTGCATTTACTCATGGGTTGTCAGGTCCCACCCCCATGCATTTATAAACGCGTTAGATGTAAATTTTATTTAAAGTTTTTTTTTTTTATTAGTGGGAATTTACGCTTGTGTAAACTGCTGAAACCAGAACACGCAGACACCGCATCCCTAGTTTACTCTATATTTCAAATTGGCAGATTTATGTTATCCAAACATTCGAAACATTTGAAATGTCAATCTCAAAGGAGCGTTTTGCGTCGTACAATCAACACTTTTAACCGACGGGTACTTAGCTGCGCATCGGCACTCAGCTAACTAACCATCATGCCTTCATATATAGATGAAATTATAATATTTGTGTCTGCTCTGCGTTTCTCTGTAGGCTCGTCAACGTCGGCTTTAGTGGCACGACATTTTAGTATGACGCAAATACAGCACTGTCTGCAGGCACGCGGATTAAATATACACACAAGTCTGTATAATTAACAAGACAAATTATTCTAGCACGTGACAGGCGAGACGGAATGTCCAACGTGCCTGAATGTCCAACGAGACGAAAGATCCAATCGAGACGGAATGTACAACGAGCCTGAATGTCCATCGAGACGAAAGATCCAACCGAGACGGAATGTCCAACGAGCCTGAATGTCCATCGAGACGGAAGGTCCAACCGAGACGGAATGCCTGAATGTCCATCGAGACGGAAGGTCCATCATTGGATCTTTCGTCTCGTTGGACATTCAGGCTCGTTGGACATTGCGTCTCGTAATCTACTTAGCTGCGCATTGGCACTCAGCTAACTAACCATCAACCATCATGCCTTCATATATCGATGAAATTATAATATTTGTGTCTGCTCTGCGTTTCTCTGTAAGCTCGTCAACGTCGGCTTTAGTGGCACGACATTTTAGTATGACGAAAATACAGCAATGTCTGCAGGAACGCGGATTAAATATACACACAAGTCTGTATAATTAACAAGACAAATTATTCTAGCACGTGACAGGCGAGACGGAATGTCCAACGTGTCTGAATGTCCATCGAGACGGAAGGTCCAACCGAGACGGAATGTCCAACATGCCTGAATGTCCAACGTGCCTGAATATCTATCATTGGCCCTTTCGTCTCGTTGGACATTCAGGCTCGTTGGACATTCCTCTTGCTCTATTTGACGAGTTTACCTACGACGAGTTGGCTGCGACGAGTTGGCTTGTGACGAGTTCTCTTCTCCTATACCCGTGCCTCTCTCTTCTAGCCCACCAGAATACAATGATGTGGGTAACACCATATTCCTCAGGCGAAAATGCGCTTCGTTGTGTGTGCTGGTTGTGGTTACTTGTAATACTTAGCTCCCAGTACCGACACCTTACATGTTTTGAAATGTTTTCTGATTCTCCGATCGCCGCAGAAGACCTGAACCATCTAAGTAAATTACTGTTTTGTCCATACTGAAAAATCCTGAAGGCGAGGGGACACAAAAAGGGACAAGCACAACGCTGACTCCAAACGCAGCTGCAACCTTTATTTTCAGTATTTTTTTTTTATGTATGAAGCAACAACCCTTTACCGTCGGCAAACCAACAACCGTCAACACTCTACAAGACATTAAGATCAAATGCACGAGAGAGTACAGTTTGTCGCGAGCCCGCTCAACTGTAAGACTTTACATAGATTACTTTTTTTATTTGTGTTTTTGATGGTTTTGGTGTTCAAGACTATATGTTTTATAGAACAGCAGGCTCCCGAAACGGTTTTCACTTCTAAAGATAATACTACTCTTTTCCTTTTTTTTCAGTTTTTTGTTTGAGTATATATATACATATAATAGAGATATATATATATATATATATATATATATATATATATATATATATACAGGGTGTTTTTTTTTAACTGCACCAAATTTTTAAATAAAGGGGGTAAAAGTTTTATGAATGCGGTTTTTACTGCGTGTTTATATGGCTTGGCGGATATTAGATGGGAATATAACCATCACTATTATCAAACTAATTAACCAAAATCCGTTAATTAACTTTTTAATTACTGTAATTAGGATATATGTTTAAATTACAAACTTTGAGGCAGTCATATGCCAAGACTGTTCCATTTTGTAGAATTCGCGTAATGTGCCTGTGTTCCAAGATATCTGCCTCCGAATTTTTTACTTAATCCAACTTTTTATCCACTCAATTCGGCAAACCCACAAAAGTGGCCACTATAGCCGAACTTTGCTACATTAGCCGGATAAAAGTTCAAAATTCGTGGACGAATATCGCGGTACACAAGCTGGTTACGCGAATTCTACAAAATGGAACAGTCTTGGCATATGACTGCCTCAAAGTTCCTAATATAAACATATATCCTAATTACAGTAATTAAAAAGTTAATTGACAGATATTAGTTAAATAGTCTGATAATTGTGATGGTTATATTCCCATCTAATGTCCGCCGAGCCATGTAAACACGCAGTGAAAGCCACATTCATAAAACTTTTCCCCCCTTTATTTAAAAATTTGGTGCAGTTAAAAAAAAACACCCTGTATATATATATATATATATATATATATATATATATATATATATATATATATATATATATATATAGATATATATATATATATGTCCAAGGTATGTGTTCGAGTTACGGGAATGATGCGCCGAAACCTGTTCTTTCCTATCATAGTTGTCACCCAAAGGAAGTGAAGCGTGTCCTCTTTTTAGAAACACTCTCAACAAATCGCGCTGTCATCATGTAGAGGAGGAGTCTAGGTTGTCCTCTTCGGGGTATTGTTTTAATGTCTTGTTGAGTGTTCTAGCATTAGGTTCTAGCTTAGACAATGGGAAACCGGACAAAAGCTCACTTTTTTGTATTTGCTACCCCGGGCGAAACACGGGTTGGGATAAAGTGGGGACGCGTTGGACGTTGCACCATTTTTAGGAGAACTGGCATCCCATCCCATGTAAAGGTGTCGACAGATAAGCCATAACAGGCAGAGAAGCAACGATTTGGGACCAAAATTTAGGTCACTGAAACTGAGTGGAGCTGATAAGATCAAGCTCTCAAGGTATGCCGGAGCACACTTGTGCCACGCCCAAGAAACTTCGTGAACCCAAGTTTTTGAACCCGAAGAGTGAACGAAGAAGCAAAGTCACCCTTTGTCGACCCCGCTTTTTCATTGTGCTTATGTCATCATAAACGCGCACATAAAGGTTAGGCACAATGTCTCTTCATTACTAATGCATGGGTTTTCTTGGGGTCCAGTTAAATATTTGAAGCGAAATGTCTAGTAAAATTAACTTTATTCCGCCATTGAGCTTCGTAAATGTATTTCAAATCAAGGATTATCTCAGGGTGTTGTGAAAAGGAAACTGAAGCAAAACTGTAATATACAAACCATTGAGTTGCGAAGTTTTAAAAGTATTTTCAAGGACGGGAGTCTGACCTTTTGGACAGATGACCAAATTAGAAAGCTGTGCTGAATTTTGGATAGGCTCGCGTTCTTTCCGCCACAGCTTGTGCCCGAAGGACTAACCTACATCAAGGAAAAGTCGACGGTGACATCGGCGACCTGCTGGACTACTTTGATTGCACGTATGTCAACGGCCCCTTCGGTTATGCTTCTGCTCCTTCCTGCGGCGGCATCCAGAGCGAATTCATACCTTTGCCTGACTGTGTGCCGACGACGAGCGGAGTTTCCCCCGGAACGATGGAATATGTACGACGCCACTCTTCAAGAGAACGACCGGACATACACCTGCGAAGGATGGAATACCGGGTTCCAGAAGTTTGTCCGCCACGCCCACCCAAGCGTCTGGAAGCTGATTGAATGCCCGCAAGAAAATCAAACGTTCGTTGCCACGGCACTGACACAAGCCCGCAGAGGTGAACCCCCAGATAAGTGGGTGCGAAAATACACTCTGCGCATGCGGAATCGAATGAAAAATATTTTCGATGGATTACAGGTACACCCAGATCTACCAAGACTGCTGGAGCTAGTGGGGGACTGCATTCGCTTCTAACCAATCGATAAATAAACTTGTTTCTATTCTAAGCAACAAACCATGCGCTTGTCAGATTTAATTTATCGTTGCATTTTAGTGTCGCACGCATGCACCTAAGTTGTCCGCACACGTGTTAAAACCAACATGAAATTTCCTCCTGGTAAGGTTTTGTCCGGGTCTGTGAAAAAATAGGTGAGCTTTTGTCCGGTGAGCTTCTGTCCGGGATTCTAGACAATAATGTCATGAATCGCAAAAGACCCGACAACTGCGTCTGATTACGAACCAGCGCACAGGTAGACAGTTACTCAAAACTCAAACACACAAAAAAATACACTCACACAGCGCTGAACTATCAACTGATTTGTATTTCAAACTTCCTCTTCCTCGACCCCAAGGAATAGGTTGCCAAGGAAGAAAAGGGGAAAGACAAGGCAAAGGGGTGAAAGGCGAAAGAAAAAGAAAAACAGAGATTAATAGAAAAAGGAAAATAAAGGAGAAGGATTCTAATACAGCCGAGTCCAAGAGTTACAAAAATTACAAAAATAATTACAAAATTAATCACGAACATATATAAACCAGGTGATAAGCTGGTCTACTGTCGACTACATTCTTGGCGTAAATAGTTCGTGTGATGCAAAAAGCGGAGAACATGCAAGACGGGAAGCCCAGTGCGTTAGCCTTCCGTCCTTAGCTTTATTGGAGAAAGAACTGCATTATTTAGACAGAAAGTATTTTCGACAGTAGGCCAGTATAACCACTGGTTTCTTTCTTTTTCTTAAAGTCTGATATTATTTAACAATTAGTTTTTGTAACTCTTCGACTTTTTGCATCCCACAAACTATTTACGCCAAGAGTGTAGTCGACAGTAGACCAGCGTATCACCTGGTTTATGTATGTTCGTGATTAATTTCGTAATTATTTTTGTAATTTTTGTAACTTTTGGACTCGGCTGTATTAGTATCATTCTCCTTTATTTTCCTTTTCTTTATCTTCTATTTTCCTTTTTCTATTCATCTGTTTTTATTTTTTGTTTTCTTTCGCCTTTCCTCGCTTTGCCTTGTCTTTCCCCTTTTCTTCCTTGGCAACCTATTTCTTGGGGTCGAAGAAGAGGGAGTTTGAAATACAACTTCCATCGTAAACCGGAGACACGGCGGCTTTCCCACTGCGGCTTTCACAGTACTGTCAAAAGTTCTTATATTAACATGATCAATGCACGTTGAAACCAATTTGTCTCCCAATAATTCTTCTCTAGTTGGTGCCCGTATTAAGCTTTCGATGCCGTAAGTAGCCATTAAGTTAAGATAATTGCACACAATGTGGCGTGAGGAATCAATAGTATTTATATTAAAGTCGCCTACCAAACACAGCTGACTTATCGGGCTTAGTTCCGATAGAGCCTTATCGACTTCTTCCAGAAACAGGTTCGCGTTACTTGACGGGGGGCGGTAGATTGAAATGAGGACTACAGAAAAATCTTGGCAGCGTATCTGGAGACCTATGCACTCAGCTTGCGTCATTGTTATTGTAATCTGATTTGCGTACCAAATGTTTTTGACAAACACACATATCCCTCCCCCCTACCAGAGGTTCTTGTAAATGCAAAACGATCATAACCAGGAATAGAAAAAAGAGTTGTCATTTCTTCATTTATATTAACTTCAGTAAGAATAAAAACGTCCATAATCTTGCCAAGGTCACGAACTACAACCATAAACTGATCCCAATATCTTCTAATACTTCTTATATTAACATGAAACACGCTAAACGAAACATCCGAAGACTCTTCAAAATTAGTTTTAAGTAATGAGCAATTTAGGAACTGAAAACAATCCATGGAAGCACCTAGATAATTGTGTCCAAGTCTGAAAGTTGGTTAACCCGCAACAGCGACGACCTGTCGTTTTTCCTCGCGAAGATCTTTCCGTTCTTTACCCACGTGAATTTGTATTGTTTTTCCTTTGCCCTCTCCCTGACCATCCGGAACAATTCGTGGTTTTGCTTTGTCAGGTTGTCGTTAAAAAAAAAAGCTTCGGAACAGCCGCAGCCTGAACAAGATCACGCAGATTGCCACGCGCGCCTAGCCAGCAGTCTTTTACCTCCTTCGTGCTGAATTTAATTAGTACTATTGGAATCAACCCTGGTTTAGCGGGGATACGATGCGCTGCGAGAATATCTTTGACATCGTAGTTTGGCAGCCCCAGTTTAGTTGCCAAGTCGGTTATTCGTTGTTTGAGATTTTCGTCTGGTAATGTCGGCAGCCCGTGAATTTCCAAGTTTGAGAGACGAGTGTACTGTTCTCCGTTATTGATTTCGTCTCGCAAATGCTGAATCGTCTCTGCTTGGCGATTCACGGTTTCCCGCAGTTCGTCGTGTTCGCCTTCCAGTTCCTTAATCTTGCTGTCATTTTTTGTCGTTCCCTCTAGCACAGCGTTGTACTTTACTGACAGCCCATCCACTTTAGTTTCCATTTCCAACATGTGAGCTTCTAGTCTTTCTACTGTAGGTTTCAAAGTTAATAGTTCGTCGACCTTATCAGGCAATGACAGGAGGGTGTCTACGCTTGCCTTCATTGCCAACAGAACATCAAGTTTTTCCCCAAAAGACTGAAGCTGAGTTGAGACCACTGTTTGACAATCCAACGGCGTGTTCTACGAAGAAGTCGCTGCACTTGGAGATCCGCCTCTGTTATCCTGCGTGCGGCAGGTCTTACAACGCCATTTCTCTCGCGTTGCCTGTCCCATGCCTGTAAAGGACGTTTCCGTAACTCCCGCACAAGACAGGCCCACGTGATACCCATTCTGGCATACTGAGCAGGTCAAACATTTCTTGTCACCAGCAATCTCTGTGAGGCATGCTATACAGTCTGTCACTGCAGACATGGTATACGCACAACACTTCAGTCGGTGGCAGGGAGAAAAAATAGATAGAAAACGATTTTGAAAACGAAATCTCACCTGGCGAAAAAATACAAGTGACTGGGTGAGTGAACTTGCTCACAGCGGTTTCGACACCGACTGCGACGATGGCTCCGACGAAGTCGCCTTTTAACCTCTTCTGATAAGTGGCGCGACGAGCATGAAGCTGATGTCACTTGCGATGCGATGGCCGGGGGGCGTGGCGGGAATCAACAACACGACTATATGCTGACGCCGTTGAACATCGTCACGGTAGAAACATGTGGTCCCCGGGAGCGCAGCAACGTCACCATGCAGATTCTGGCGAAAAAATACAAGTGACTGGGTGAGTGAACTTGCTCACAGCGGTTTCGCCACCAGTTACGCGTTGTATCTTGTGGGGATATAGCTTTACAGTTTTTCAACTCTACGATGTTTTGTGGGACAGCGACAACGATAGACCCGTGCCGTACGACGCGAGAAATTTGGTCTCCCGATCATGTCTGCCACTGTGACAGCACGGCTGACATATTCTACACTGCCGTGTTGCGCTCTGCGTTTGTTTTCGTACCAGTAAAGCCTACATATGTTCGCGCTGATGGGATGAACTGAAAAGCCATCCCACACTCGCGGGTATGCACACTCTAAAAAAAAGGGAGTAGTACTCCCTCCCTAAAGGGAGGAAATGAGATGTCCCCTATGTTACTCTCTAAAAGGAGGAAATTTGCCACCCTACAAAAGGGAAGAAATTTCCTCCCCTAAGAAGGGAGGAAAGTTGCCACCTATATTTGCTCATGAAGAAAACGTTCCTCCCCTAAGAAGGGAGGAAAATCGCCACCTTTTCTCGCCCAATGGAGGAAATTTGCTCCCCACGTGTAGTTTATATAGCTTCCACCAGATGGCGCTCACAACAGAAAAAAAAAAACGTTGCTGAAGCGCCAATTTTATTGTCCAGTGTCCCCTACCTCTCGAGCGCTGCATGGTAAATACACATACAACACTGAACACGCAAATGCATGAAACACAAGCAGAACACCCCACAACAACAACAGCGCAGCGACGCCGAACCCCCATCCCTCTCTACGTACGCTAAGGTCGCACTCTCTCTATATATGGCAGCGTTATTTTTGAATCCGACTTGGCCGGTGACTGCCTTCATTTGTCGTAAAACACGGAGAGACGGAATAAATATTACTCGTGCTTCATACATTTTTTTAATTGTCTCTTGGAGTAGACCCCATCTCTTAATTCAGCACCCTGATCAAAGCAAATGTAGATCATTAGGCTAATTAACTAAAATTTAATAATTATTTTTTTAATAAGTTCGAAGAATCATGTTGGCAATGCAGTGTTGAAATGCAATGCACTGGTGCTGAAATTTCCAACCAAGCTATTGCTTGATTGGAGTGTTCAGTGCCAGTGTAATCTATTTTCAGGTTTTGGTGGGGTAATAATAATTTTAATTGTTGCACAAGTATTTCAATTAATTTTTCAAACAAAAATTATTACTGGTTTTAACAAGACTCCTTGCAGCAGCAGAGAACTTATATTGGGTCATGCTTTGTCACCCGTATTAGAGAAATTTAATATTGTTTTACTTTTCTAACCTGGAGCGTTTTTCCTATAAAAAAGTAAGTCCCGGGAATGATAAGGACACACGAACCATGACTTTGGTATGGCAGCAGACCGTATACGGAGTCGCGTTTTCATGTTTTAGAGAACGTTTGCAACCCGTTGCAGAATATAGCGTTACGAGAGCTAACGCAATGCAACTATTTCGGACACTAAAGCTAAAATAAAAGTTTGTACAGAAATTGTTAGTTACCTTCTATTCATGTCGCTATCTAAATAGAACGCTAATTTATTACCGAGTAAGCTTATGTTCATCCTTGCTTCTTTTAAAAGTACGTCCAGTACATTTGCGACGAGTAGACTTGAAATCCACGTTGTTAACACCGGGTCGGCTTGGTCGTGTACTACAGCCGCGCTCGTATCACGACACGAGAGGAACCGCGCGATAACGAACTAAGTCGGCCGCATAAAATAAAAGAAAAGTGCGACGGGGTTTTTGTTTCACTTCATTTTTTTTTTCTTTTTGTGACTGCGTTATTTGATATGTAGCACACAGTAGCAGGAGATGCCGCACAAACTAAAAAAGCTGCGGTGAGCCGTCCGCTGTGGTGAATGTTCCGTTCCTTCAAGACCGCGGATCCGACCTCCCTCCCCCACTTCGCCCCGCAACCGGAATGGAATGTCTGTACTACCCTTTCTTCCAGGTGGACTCTTCCCGAATGAATAGTTGACCTTGTTTCCCGGATCCGTTGCTTCGTTCCTTCGCCGAATCGTCATTTCAGTGTCATTCCTTGTGCGGGGCTATACACCAACTCATGTTTACAAACAAACCGGAGCGCCCGGTGCGCCCCTAGCGGACGCCAACGGCGCCGCGCATGCGCGTTGGGGGTGTGGGCAAGAAGCTCGCCGTCGCCCATAAACACACCATTGAAATGCGATGTTGTCGGCGTCAGCGTGAGTCCCCCTGCCCTTTTTCGCGTTCAAATTGTTGGTTCTACGTCTTCCTGACGATGTCAGACTATCTTGAGCGGCGTCAGCGAAATTACCGAGGCTCGGTACACCGCAAAACTTCGCGTGAATAACGTGACATGCGGCGATTCATTCCGCGTGGACGCCGCAGAATGTACGCTAAAGCCTGATTCGCATGATGAGATTTCGCTCGGAATTTTCAGTCGCGACGCCGCTCGGGCTGCAAAAGCGTGAACCGTAGCTGAGATGGTCGACGTCGATACTGACAATCGTAAGCTGAATCGGACCAACTGAATTAGGCATAACAAGTCGGTGATGGTCACTGGTAACAATGATCAACATCTCCTTGTATCTACAGTTTACATCGAGCCTGCTTACCAACCTTCAAATTTAAGTCTTTTGAGGCCTGTACTTACTTCTTATCGCAAGTACCGGGCCAACATTTGGTCTACGGACCGGCGCCGTCTAAGAGAGCAGACGACAAGCAGAAACGTTTGAAAGAGCAGACGACAGTTCAAACAATCAGGCGGCCGTTTGGACTTGAAGACGCACTGAACGTAGTCCGCAGGCGGTCCGCACAACTTGACGGTTTTTTGGCGTTTATGTTGGAACAAAACAAATAAATCTGATGACCACAAGTATCCGTGAATTCAACCCAAAGTGCTTCCCGCCCAAGCAATCGTTGTCCGACGGCGTCTGCTTTTCCCTTTTCACGGCACATATTCAAATTCTCGGACGATCCGAGCACGTGAAAACTGACCTTCAAACCTTTCTCGAGACTTTTGGTACGGCCCCAGTCGCGGCGTTTTGACGAGAAGGCAGGTTTTTGTCTGGTTCCTTTCAAAACAACGCAGGAATACACGTCTGGCATGGGGACTTCTGCCCACAGCCCCAGACCGGAAGTGCGACCGACGCGCCACCACCGCGCCATGACGTCACAGAGATGAGTTCGTGTATAATTTTTGAAAAAAAAAAAAAAAAAAAAACGCGTGCTCCCGCAAGCCGGTTGTTGTCCCGATCTTGACGGACTACAGTGTGTGTCGGACGCAGTCGCTCGCCGCAACGCAGTGCTCTTTCCTATCGACTGGATTCTCTGTTCTGTTTTACACAGAACTGAAATAAACGCCGCACGGATTACCTTTCGCTGTATGGTACGTACGCTTTATTTCAAGAGTTTGTGTTTCTCGCGAAGGTGACGGG
This sequence comes from Ixodes persulcatus, assembly GCA_013358835.2. Classification (NCBI taxonomy): domain Eukaryota; kingdom Metazoa; phylum Arthropoda; class Arachnida; order Ixodida; family Ixodidae; genus Ixodes; species Ixodes persulcatus. The sequence goes on along the minus strand of JABSTQ010006555.1, from coordinate 16,966 downwards.
GCTAGGAACGTAGAGACGTGTCGACTCGAGGTGAGCAGCGATCTTAGCAACTACGTAATCACGCAAAAAAAAGTTCCATGATTATGACGATTTATTTCTTGTGCGCCCTACTTGTTACTAAAGTTAAAGCAAATAGGCAGGCGAGCTTGGTAAGAATATATAGACATAGTTTCGTGTCTGTCCGCCTTTTTTTCTTGTTCCCTCGCTCCAGAGTTACTATGTCTACTTGTCATGTAGCAAGTAACGCGACGAAAGTGGCCGTACTTGCCATGCCAGTGATAAGTCGGCACCTGTACTTATCGCAGCCGCAAGGTTTTATCTACCATGAACAAGCGCGATTTCGAAGCGAGCACATACGGCGTGATTCTCGCGAGACACACGCCGCGCTACGCGCCTCGCTTTTTTTGTTAAACTAGTGCATCTCCGATAGGCCCCGCAGCTCCGCTTTTTCTCTCCTAGCATCGCGCAATAGTGGGATTGCTCAAGGTGACGGTAACCAAGCCTTCAAGTTGCCGTCACCGCCATTTAACATCTTCACAGCGGCAGCGGCGGTACGACCGCCGCTGTCGCCGCGAACAGGGGGGAGGAATTTTCGTCCCTTTTTCAAGCGGCACCAGGTGGCGCTGCATCTAAATCGGTGAAATGGAGGAACGGGTGCGATTTCCTCCCTTCCGTTGGCGACACGGAGGAACATCGCTCTTTTCCTCCTTTTCTCCTCCGTTTTTTTTTTTTAGAGTGCAGTGCCAATTTCATTGAAAGAATGCCCTCCAAATAAGTTTCGTCCCCCATCGTACGTGTCGATGATATTTTCGGACCAGTATGGCATCCAGTCTGTGCTTCATGATGAAAGATTCGGACGGTACAAAAAGTGACAAATATGAATCTAAGGAAAATTACAATAAAACTCGGAATCACTGGAGAATTGACGTTTGAGTGTGGAAGTTTAAGTGGTGTGCTTTGTTTTTTAATCAGCGTCCTTTTGGATATAGAAATTCCGACACCACGAGTAATGCAGACAACTTTTTTTTTCTTCTCGGCTTGGGAGCCACCTATCAAAACGTTGTTTGAATTGGAAGTACTGTCCACTGGTCCCTTCCTACCTGTAAAGTGTGCCCCTCTCAAGACGAGTGGTATTCTCTTGACAGCCTTTGACGGTCAAAACCGGTTCCCATTCAGTTACGCCGCCCAAACTAAATTTCCCTGGTTTCCATATGCCACCTCTTTTTGGTATGATAAATGTTGTGTCAAGTTACGGTCATGTCCAACTACCTGTGTGCCGAAAATTGGCAACTCGCACAGCAACGTTATTACTCAACAGCTGACCGCAAAAGCCTTTGACGGCCAAACCGTGTGTTGGCCGACAACTTTGTTCTCTCGGCTTTTTAACCACTTTTCGTAAAGTTGTTTCAATTGGAAGTACAGTCCACTGGTACCTTCTTACTTGTAAAGTCTCCACCTCCCACGACGAGTACTGGTATTCTCTTGACAGCCCTTGACGGTCAAAACCGGTTCCCCATCAGTTACGCCTCCCAAACTAAATTCCCACCTGGTTTCCCTATGTTACCTCTTCTTGGTATAATAAGTGCTGTGTCCAGTTACTGTCACGTCCAAGCACGTGTGTGCACAGATCTGCACTTCGCACAGCCCGGTTATAAGTTATAACACACCATTTTGGGTCCAATATTGGATTTCCCGTACAGCTTTATTCCTTTATTCGTTCGAAACATAGCTTTCACACCTGCTGTCTTATTGAAACTTGGCACACTTAGGGAACATCTCACTCGCCTCCAAATATTACCGTTCCCGTAGTCCTACGTTTACAGCGACGAGCCAAACAAAGTTTCCACTGAGAGCAGTTATGGTAGCGGCCATGTTGCTTTTCGAAAAATTGCTCCAACCCCTTTGTCGACCACAACCAGAGAACTGAGCCCAATTAACGACTCAAACTCAATATATGAAGCGGAGAAGAGCTAGATACCCTTCTTAGGTCTGCCCCAGCCCTCATGCAACGCCACCCATAACGTATCGGCTCAAAAAGCAAAAGATCCGTCCGTGCGCGCTTCTGCCGCCACAGCTTCCCATGCGAAAAGGCGCCGCAGGCTGCTGAACGCGCCTCACTGTCGAACACCAGCTCCTCCGCTAGTGGCGCTACGCGTGTTTTTCAAAGCCCCCCCCCCCCCCCCCCCCCCTTACAGTTCCCGCACGGAGCGTATATATTAAAAAAAATCGCGAAAAAAAAAAATCAGCAGTTGTTTTTATAGACGGTGTTGTGTTTGTCCCCGTTTTTGTGTCCCTCGGTCCGGGGTTTTTCGGAATGATCTCTCACCAGCTCACCTGCGCAATCACCCTTATTTCCGTAACTGTTTGGACACCTTAATGCAATTAAACATGGGCAGAAGCCAGGTTGCCTTCGGAACCGACTGCAATGAGAAATAAAAATAACGATCACCGACGTGTTTTGGGCTCCCCCGTTATATTTTGTCCATTATTACTCTAGACTATGCTTCGTTTTCGCTTAAAGGGGCGGTGCAACGATATTCGTTTTGAGTGTTTTTCACTTTGTATGAGCTTACTGGCACTAGTGGGACCCAAGTACACTCGCACGCAACGCCACTGACCAAGAAACCTCTTTGTTGCGGTGTAATTTCAAGGAGAAAAGCGAGCGTTTTCTTTCAATCTCTCCTTCGCAAATTTTGATGACGTACCCTGGTGGTATCAGCATCCTCCAGGGACGATATTTGAATGCGGCTCATAGATTGGACCCGAGCATTGCGTGAGCACTCGATTTGGGCTCGTGATAATTGATAGCTCGAGAAGCATTCGGGTAGTGGCCCCCGTGTCCAATCGCTGCAACGACGACAATAGCCGAGCCATAACACTGTCTGGAACTCAGCGCGTGTCCTGTGCTTTGCCAACCCCAGCGCGCGGCTATGATCAACATTGGCGGCATATAATCGGCTCCAGATCACGTGGCCGCTTGTTCTGGCTGCGAGTTGAAGGGGTGAACGCTGCTCGTTTTTTTGTTTTTTTTTTTTATTTTTTACTGGGACTTCTAGTGCGTGGGGTGAAAAACGAACGCGTGTTTCATAGTTCATTAACGTCAGGGATACGTTCTAAGCGATATTTGCGCAAAGTACGAAAATTGTTGCATCGCCCCTTTAAGTTCAAACGCAGCCAACGCTACGAGGTAATGGGACCAATTGAGCTGCGTCAAAACCGCAAGTCAGTACAGTCGATGACAGGATAAGAGTAAATTGGAGGCTCATCCACCTCTTTCCACTTTAGCAAAGCTCACGCTTGAGACAAGGCGACCTCCTTGCCAGAGTTCGCTCGACTAAAGTGGAAAGAGGTGGGAAGAGCTTCCACTTCACCCTTAACCTGTTACCGACTATAGGCCTTCTTTGTTTATGATTGGTTCAGGAAAAATTTAACACGTAAAGAAATATGATGGTGCGCTTTTGACGGTCTCTGGTTGGTCCCATCTGCTAGTAGCGTCGGCTGCGTCTGAACTTAAAGGGGCGGCGCAACATTTTTTGCGTTTTGCGGGAAAACCGCTTAGAACGAATAGCTGCCGTTTATGACCAGCGAAACACGCGTTCGTTTTTTTCCCTCCGTCACAAAACGTCGCAGAAATAAAGAAAAACGAGCAGCGTTCACCCCTTGAACTCGAACCAGAACAAGCGGCCACGTGATCTGGAGCCGATTATATGTCGCCAATGCTGATGATATAGCCACGCGCCGTGGTTGGAAAGGCACAGGACACGCGCTGAGTTTCAGACATTTTGTAGCGTGAGCTACACTGGCCGAGGTTGAGCAGTTTCGCGTGGCTTTCGAAGAGCCGTGCTGCGCAAGCGCGAGGAGCAGTGACGTCACACGGCGCACAGCTGGCGCACCAGAGCCGCCGCCGCCGCTGGCGCCTCGCCGGTCTGCGCGTGCGCGAGGAGCAGTGACGTCACACGGCGTACAGCTGGCGCGCCGGAGCCGCCGCCGCCGCGCGCTCCGCCACCACCGCGCGCGCCTCGCCGGTCTGCGCATTCCAGACGAGTGACGTCATAGCCGCGGCAGACGCACTGGCGCCGCCGCGTGCCCAGCTGTGCGCCGCCGTTGCGCAGTAGCCAAGTCTGACGCTGCACCGGAGCCACTTGATAGCGCCTCTCATTTTGTGCGCATAAGCTCACGCTACGTATACCCTGGCATAGCCGAGCTAAGCCAGCGCAATTTTTAAGGGTTCGGCTCTTGTGGTCACTGCCGCGATTGTACACGGGCCACTACTCGAATGCGCTTGTCGAGTTATTGACCATCACGAGCCCAAATCAAGTGCTCACGCGATGCCCGGGTCCGATCTATGAGCCGCATTCAAGTACCGTCGCTGAGGGATATTGCGACCCACCACGCTACATCATCAAGTTTTGCGAAGGAGAGACCGAAAGAAAACGCTCGCTTTTATCTTTGAAACTACACCGCAAAAAAAGGTTTCTTGGTCAACGGCGTTGCGTGCGTGTACACTTGGGTTCCATTAATGCCAGGAAACTCGTGTAATGTGAAAAACATTCCAATTGAATATTGTTGCACCACCCCTTTAAGATGAAACAAAGTATAGACTACTTCGTTTCATCAAAGAGCTAACTCAAAGGCACAGAAATGCATTCGCTAAGACTAAAAGTCCAAGGTCATTGCGCATCAACTGCGTTTAAATTGGTTTAGCCGGAAACAACACTTACACGGAAGATGAGGAAGGCTATGACGCAGTACTTTCCGCTCTAATTGATTGTCTCCCTCGACCTGTAGCGACGACTGCGTACAGATTAAAGGTGAAAATAATATTGGCGCAAATTTTTTTTTTTTTTTTTTTTTTTTTTATGAAAGTGTCGGGTGCGAATATTTTATTCCATTCACGCCAACTTCCCAAGTATCTCGCTTGTTCAGGCCTTCTCCCTCCGGCCTGCATGATTTCAATTTATGTGCGCGCCGACTTTCGCACTTTTTTTTTTTTTTCTTCTCATAAATCAATTTGTCCCTCGTTTTCCTCTCCGCGTGTCCTGCTTCTGTTGCTCTCGGGGAGAGCCCGGGGACACCACACGGGGCGGCGGTCGCTGGCTCGTTTGCCTTGCTAATGATCCTGACAGGGAAGCGAGAAATTAAAGCGCTCAATTACGGGGAGGGAAGCCACACGAGACGCTGAGCAAACCAGGCGTGTTTGGACAGGATACAAACATTGAATGTCGACGATAAACAAAAAAGAAGAGTGTGCGAATAAGAAAAAAAAGATAGAAACAAAGAGAAAGATGTGAAGGGCCGAGCTATATGTACAAGTGGGTGTCGGCGATGTAGGGAGGTTGGGGACGAGAAAGCAAGAATCGAATGTCCGTTTAGCCTTTTTTTTCCACTTATTTTGGCATGGCTGCCCTGTCTTATTTATACTGATTTTGTATTTTGTGTGGACGTAGTCTCCGCGAATACATTAACTCTCCCCCTAAATCCCGCTATGTAAAGCGGGCGGTCCGCGTAACTCTGTATGCAGGTCAACACATTCGGAGGTGCCGCCGATGGCGGTGAACATAAAAACAATTTCCGGAGTTAAAGCGAATATTTAATTACCAGAAATGAGGCTTTTCTCTTGTAGCGTAACTGAATAAGACTGAAAAAGTTTAGGCTAAAGGCCGAATCGTACTTACATCGCAGCGCTAAATCAACGTGCAGCGCCGATGCAGTGCTTTATCACTAACACAGCGCAAAGTCAATTCTGAAAGAGCCCTGTGGTGTATGTGTGAACAGGCGTTAAAGGGAAACTGAAGCGTTTTTTTTTTTTTTTATTTAAGGAAAAGCACTTAAATCGTCTTCACTTGGCCTTCAGGATCATGAATATCGAGAATATTTTTGTATTTGATGCACGGAGGCTGCAGAAAAGCATTATCAAAGTACAGCTAAAGCCCCCCCCCCCCCCCCCCCCTTTCCCGCAGCGGGACGTCATATCCAAAGTTTTGAAAATATCCTCTCTCGGGCATCTTCAGCGCCTATCAAAGCTATGCACGCGCACACTCGCAATTTTTAAAAAGCTCAGAAAAAGACTTCACGACTGGTGTCAGTGCGGGAGAATATTCGCGACACCAGCGACGTATTAAGGACGCCACTATCGGGAAAATATGGCGGTCTAATACGCGTCCTGCAGTGCCATATACCAGCTCAGCGCACAAGGCTGGGGCTTCAGCAAGCGAGCATTTGGACTCAATATGGTGTGGCCCGCTTTTTATCCTTTACGTTTCGAACCTACGGCGATGTGTTGGCGTAAGTGTGCTTCCAGAGGGTCGACTTTCTTCGAGGAAGCGAAGAAAGGACTGCATACTGTCCTTCCACCGTGCTGATGAACGTTGATAAACGCGACTGGTTCGCGCGGTTGCGTAGCTGGCGTTCAGAGCTACCTCGGTAACAAGCTGATACCACGGTTACGACAGAGTCACTGGAACAACGGCTCCATCGCGCAAACCACCGACAACATGCAATCACGGACGCCAGAAGAAACGAGCAGAAATCTCGAAAGGACCTATTCCGGTTAGTTCAGTGTTTTTCCGCTAGGTGCCGTCCGCTCTTCTGGAGTCACGAATACCTGGCAAGTTTACAATTGCACGCACTGAACACACAAGTGACACGCACTTGGCGGCCCAAAAGATCCTAGTAAAGGGGTGGCCAAACTGCGGCTCTTCGCGGGTTCAAGTGCGGCTCGCGGCTCCCCGGTAAGCGTACCACCCCCCCCCCCCCCCCCCATCCCCCCTCCTGCTTTTCCTCCTGTGCCCCAAAACAAAAAATATTCTAGGTTTTAAAAAAAAAAAAAAAAGAGCGCACAGTCTTGGCAGCCTTGTACTATACTTAGGGTTCGGAGTTTTCGATTTAAACCGATAAAAACCGATAAAAGTACGCCGAATTCATTTCCAGAAATTCGGTTTTATCCGAAAAAGGTCAGTTTGTGGGTTCTGCGTTTTCGGTTTAAACCGATAAAAACCGATAAAAGTACGTCTGATTCGTTTTCTAAAATTCGGTTTTAACCGAAAAAGCTCAGTTTTTTAGGCCCCCGCCTCGAGGTGGGTGGGGGAGGGTAGGGGGGAGAGAGAGAGAGAGAGGACTTTGCAAGGTTCTACATTGTGTAGAACCTTGCCACATGAAAGCGGAATCCTATACACGACCCCTTCCGTGCACGCGACAAACGGACTCCTGTGCTTGATTGGGCTGCCCGTCGCTGCCTTGCAGACCCATTCCGCAAGGCACCGACGGGCTGCCCAATCAAGCACAGGAGTCCGTTTGTCGCGTGCACGGAAGGGGTCGTGTATAGGATTCCGCTTTCATGTGGCAAGATATATGTCGGCCAGACAGCCAGGTGTTTAAATGTACGGCTAAGGGAACACTATCAAAAAGTGAACGGGGTTCGGGATGGCCATCTGTCGTGTCACTGCCATGACTGCGGGTGCAAACCATTGTTTGCTTCTTCTACTGTTCTCGCTAGGCACAACGATAAGACTGTTAGAGAGATTATGGAGGCCGATGCCATAAATAGTTCCGGCAAGTGTTGTGTCAGTGTGGCGTCAATTGACTTGGCGGATAAGGATTTAGCGTACTTGCGGGGTGTGGCGGGGCTACGGATTGGATGAGATATGTTACTGTGACGCATGTGTTTCAACGATGAGGCTCTCGAATTAAATCAGTTGAAAGTTAGCGCTCTGTGGTGTCACTTCTTCCTACGTCCTTGTCTTAAAGCGCATCATGTCTTCTCAAGTACCATACCAACTAGCCCAACAATCAGCACTGGTGTAATTTGTTGTAGCCTTGAGGAAAGAACTGTTCCCTCCATATCGTTTCTCGTTAAAAATAGCCCCCCCCCCCTTATTTTTTTTTTCTGTGGCTTTCTGAACTTAGGTAGTTTTGTCTGCGGCTCTAACTTTATGTTTTTTTGTGTTTTCTTGCGTTTAGTGACATGTTCGGGGAAAACGAACGTGATATACAGATTCACGAGATAAAAATACTCTAAAATTCACTTCTAACGTGTTTTTTTTTTAAGAACTTTTTTAGATATTTTTGTATATTTCATCTTGGGTGCGGCGTAAGTGTCTCTTTCTCCAAGAAATACCACGATGAAATGTACTCTTTTAGCTGCAAGACACAAAGTACTAAAAATAAAAACAAATAATTTCAGTTGCGTGAGTTTTTTTTCTTGTTCTTGTTCCGGTAATTAAATAGCGGTGAGTAATTAACATCGGATCATTTCATAGCATTGTTCTACCGATTCTCGAACAAAAGGTACATAATAAGGCAGCGTGATTGATAAAAGAAATATTGTATTAACCCTTTAAAGGCTGTAATAATGGGTGTAATGCAAAGGCGTTTCCAAGGCTTTCGCGAAACGTCGACGAATACAGAAGACAGAGAGGGAGTATGCATTTTATTTTCGAATAAAGAAGGCAGTGAATATTTCCAACTTTCGCCCTCAATATCTTCAAATTATTTTAACATCTGTGACGTCACATCCGTAAAACGTCAAAATTGTGGCATTATTAGGGAGTTTTCGCAGACCGCGTTGCGCCCTCCGCTAAGCCTTCCGCAACGAAGCAGCCGCTACTGGGCTTGCGCGCCGATGGCTTTGACTGTAGAGTTCCGGGCATCGTAGTGGGTTGCGGAGAGCATTGCGGGGCTTGCTAGAACGATCTACGAAAACTCCCTATTATTTCTATGTCCACCGTCAATGCAGCCCTGTCGCCCGGCGGCCGTCGCAATCATGGTTGTGGCCATGGAGCTAGGAAGCCCCTGGAGGCGACATGACGCAACTAAACGTGAAGCCGGGGGAGGCTCCCGGTTTGGAGTGACATGCCTCCAACGATGACTAAAACCAAATGACGTTATTGGACGGGAAAGACAGCTGATCTGATGCCAACAGCTTTATGGTCAACCTTGGGGAGTTCCCACCTCTACTTCTGGCTTCACTTGGGATTTTCTCGTCTGGCTGGCTTGAACCGGGTGTGTCGCCTCCTCTTATTCCTAGGGTCCCGGAGATTTCATCGAACTCCGTTTCATCGAAAGAAAAAAAGGACGTATCATCGAACGCCTTTTCACCGAACTGCTAACGGCTCTTTCATCAAATCTTTTTACCGCTAGTTTTGTTAGGTGTGGCATGTTGTGAAAACATATAAGGGGCTTTCCTACAAGGACCTTTTGCCGGTAAATGACAATTTTTACGTTTTATCGCCCATTCTTTCTTTTTTATTTTTATTTTTTGTTTTTGTTTTTTGTGCATCTGAACACAGATGAAATTTGCTGAAAGGGGCTTTGCAACGATATTCGGTACACTCTCAAGAAAAAGGGGTGTATCGTTACACCCTTTGTTTCATATAATACACCCCAAAACCTAATTTCGACGTACAGAGTCATATAGTCGAACAGACGGCCCCAAATTTTACGAGGGTCTCGATAACGGTGCGACATAACTTTTTAAATAGCTAAAGTACGTATCAAAGACCACATAAAGAAAACACCGAGTTTTTACAGTAGGACCAAGAAAACCCCGATTATGGTTTTTGTAGTCATTAAAACCTACATTAGCTATTTTAATAAGTTGTACAACACGGCTATCAAGGCCCGTAAAATTTCGGGCCGTCTGTTCGACTGTAGGGGGCTGTACGTCGAATTGAAGTTTTGGAGTGTCATATATGGGACAAAGGGTGTAAGGATACACCCTTTTATACCATTTTTTCTTGAGAGTGTAGGAACGTTTCTCATTTTACACCAGCTTACTGGCTTTAGTGGGAACCGAGAGTACTCGAACACAACGCCACTGGCCAAGAAGCGTCTTCGTCGCGGCGGAATTCCAAGGATGGAAGCGGACCTTTTCTTTCAGTCTCTTCTTTGCAAAACTTTGCAAAACGGGGAAAATGGCAAAAATGCGATCCCCGGGAGTGCGTCATCAAGCTTTGCGATCCCCGCTGAGACGATATTTAAGGGGGATTCAACCGCTCGTCACTCAATGGGCAAATTTCGCTACACAAACCTGAGTTTCAGGAATGCGCTATGGTATTCATTCTTTTGGAGGTTACTTATGATAACCTAATGAAGGTTGTACGGCCCTTCAATTTTTCTTTTAGAGCGCTGGAGATTTTTAATAAAATTCAGAAATATGACCGTTTTGACTGTTTTTAGCGCGTTTTGAGGCATTTTTGAAAATACAATTATTTAGAAGACAAACATGACAAAACGCTTGGCCGTACGTACTAGGGGTGCCTCTAATATTAATTTTAAGACCATTACGAGAAAGCAAAATATTGTTGTATTTGCGTATTTGTGTAAATAAAATCACTCTGCTACTTTTATTTCCAACTTGTTAAACGAGATGGCGACACTAGTACTAAATGCCTCAAACCGGAGGTTTTCTTGCTGTTGCTGTTGTTGGTTTTCTCTCCAGCTCGAATTCGACCGCGATGTCTCGTTGCTCGTGGATCGGTAGCACGTGTAGCGAAAGCTTACGCTGTAAAGTTCACTGATCGTGCATTCAATCCACCGCCTCTGCCCGTTTCAATCTGGATGAGCATCATACCGGTGTGCTGTCACGTATCACTATTGCGTGATGCACGCTAAAGACGTCAGATAGGCAGTGGTATACTGCACTGTCTTTCATCTCCAACGAAGGCACCAGATGCCCTCAGACCTGACTAACTTCTCGCTGTATAAACATAGACACAACAGAATTACAATTGATGGCTCCGTTGGTCGGCACGTTTTGAACGCTGCAAAAAAAAGTGTAAATAGTCATCAGCAGACTCCTAGCGAAAGGCCTGATAAGGCTCTAAAGGCGATACTTTTGATGATTCTATTTTTTTGTGCGTGCTATGTTAGCGCGCGTGGTCAAACGCTTGCATACGCTACAAGCGTGGCACGTTAGCAACCTAAGATCGTGCAGGGTTGAACAGAGATATCCTAATATGTAGAGTGACTCAATGTCCTTCTGCTTAGGGTGTTGCCACCCTTTGTAGTATACCCGATGTTGACAGAACGCGCTCACGGGTAAAATACAAATAAATTGACAAAAACAAAATGTCGCCATAGCACAGTCAGTGCCACAAACGCGTGCCGGGACACGCTCTCTCACGCGCTTCTAAACAAATAAATAAATAAATAAATAAAAGTGTGGGACGAAATGGCCAGATGTCTCCACCCTAAGCAAAGCGCACATGAAGCCACCCTACATATATGTATTTGGAAATTTAAAAAAAATATAGTTGAATGAGTTGCAAAGAAGGCTGAAACACTTATTCCGAGCAACATTTATTTTATGAAACATTATTTCAGATATTTACATTCTCTGTAGACCTTGTTTGGTGGCTAGTGGATATGAAAAACAAAAAAAGAAGCATGATTTCTGTTATTTTGAACAATTACAATATATTTTCTTAACCAACAAACAGGTGCTTACTCTGAGATGCGAATTGCATTTTACGTTAGCGTTCTGGTGCCCGAAACAATTTTTTTTATAAATTTAACACTTCCCGTTTTGTGGATTACTAAGAAAACCAAAAGGGCCATCAATAGGTAGAAAATACGCTTCTACCTAAAGTAAGGCGTACGTTTTATGTTTTTTTTTGTTTTTTTTTGTCTTTACCTTTCTAATTTTTAGGCAAACTCAAATGAACCTCTAAATAACTTTAGTGTCTTCATAAATAACCTCGGGAGTTCACTATGCTATTGTCCGTTATGAACACCTCTTTCAACAGTGATCTTACTATGTCACGGTGGAATGAAGTGGTGCTACCTTACCTGTCTGGAAACAAATTGGGGTGTGTGTATGTTTATACAGCCTAGATTCCTAGAACATAGTCTGCCTCAACGGGCGACTTGTCTCCCAGCTGTAGGTGAGCAATTTAGCCAGTGCAGTACAAGCGGTAGCCTAGTGTCTTTAACGTTCATCACGCAGTAGTGATACACGACCGCACGCCGGTACGATGCTCATCCAGATCGAAACGGGCTGAGGTGGAATTTACCCAGGATCACTGGATTATACAGCGCGAGCTTTCGCTCCACGTGCTCCAAGCTGGTGTGCTCTAGCCCACTCGGCCACCGATCCTTTTTTTTTTCTTTATTGCACGTGGCCACCGATCCCTCTTTATCTGTCTGGACCACCGTGGTCTGGACTAAAGTCCTTCGATATGTTCGCGTATGTCTTGCATGTGGTGTCAAATGCGCCAGTGCACGAGGCCCGTATCTCGAGCGGCCCTTGAAAGCAGTTATCGGCGCAGTACATGAAATGAGCGGCCCTTGGAAGCGAATGGCAGCGGAGCACCCGCTCCTCGCACGTGTCTTGCCCGTTTCCACAACAATGGTTCGCGGTACTCGAAAGCGTAAATTTTATCAAGGGACTTATGGAATTTACGAGGATAACTCGAGTGCAACATGGCTTTGTGTATTTGAGTGGTTCTTTTTCGCTGACAGGTAGACAGACCGAAAGTGTCCTTTCTTGCCATACCCGTTGCCAATGTTGTTAGCTGCTGTGCACTTGGCGCGCGATTGTGGACGAGTAGTAGAGCTGCGCCACTTGCTTGGACAGAGGTACAGTTCACGGGTGGGAAACGGTTGCTTCTTGTTGCTTTTGACTCGACGCGCAGAAGTGTGGACCTCGTCGACCAGGTCCACACCTCTGGACGTGCAGAAGTGTGGACCTCGCCGCGCAGAAGTGTGGACCTCGCCACTAAATGAGCTATGCTTAGGGTCGGCACTCTGTTCCCCTATATTGCTGTGGGTGCCGCTATCTTGGTGCTTATGCAAAGCAGACGCAACTGCCGATCGTCATGATTCAAAAGTGCGACTTCCTCAGCATTAAATTCGGTGTTAGGAAGCTCATGGAATATTGCTTTGCTCTGTCGCAAAGCGTTTAAACATTTGTGGAGGAAGTAAAAACGTTTCCCGTGATTTCAGATAACTGGCAGCCATGATTTTAAGCCACGATATGGACAAGTGTCGTTACCCTGAAGCGTAGCTTATTTAGTGGAACTAGGGAAGATCATGGCGGAACAGCGCAGCACTGAGCTAGATTTCAGACGCCATCATTCTTCAATAGTGCCACTAAATAAAGTACGCTTCAGAGTAGCGACACTAGTTCAAATTGTGGCTTAAAATCATTGTTGCAAGTTATCTGAAGATTTATCTGAAATCACAGGAAACGCTTTTCCGTCCTCCACAAATGTTTAAACAGTTCGCGGCAGAGCAAAGCAGTATTACATGCTTCCTAACACCGAATCTAAAGCTGAGGAAGTCGCATTTTTGAATCATGACGATCGGCAGTTGCGTCTACTCTGCACAAGCACCAAAATGTTGGCGCCCACAACAATGTTAGGGAGCAGAGTGCCAATACTCTAAGCGCAGCTCCTTTAGTGGCTCTAGTTCTTCCCAGAAGTTGCGCGCGGCGCGTGTCTCGAGCCTTTCCACAGAAATGATTGGCGCCACTTTTCCCAGGGTATACAGATGAGCTTTACTCCACTCATCCTGGGAGCGGGTTTGCAAACCAGTATTCACTATTCAGACGAAGAGCAGGCCGATATAGGACATAGGAAGTGCAAAACTGCCATTTTATTTCTTTTGTTTTCTAGCTTTAAATTAAGCTCTAAAAATAAACCTTTTTTTTTTGCAAAACAATGTTTGCGTGTTAAATGTCCTGGTCCAAACGGCCGCACCTTGTGCTTTCGATAATTTCGAACGTGGATGGAACTTCGAATCCATTCGTAAATCAGAGCTTATTCTACGTTTTGTAAGCCACTGTAATCAACGTATGTACTGGCTCGTATCTCGCGCCGCCTGTTGGCCGCTTCCTGCAGTGGCGGACGCAAAGCGAAGAAGATCTAACTCGAGATCGGCGGCGAACAGCCCGTGGCCCGAGCCCACCTCGAGCGCCCGACCTGCATGCGCAGCTGCGAACGTGCAACTCGTTTGTTCCGGAAAACTTCTGCGCCATCTATGAGGAAAAGGGTACAAATAAATAGCGGTTGAATCCCCCTTAAAAGCTGTTCATTTAAAAAAAGAAGAAAATTGGGGTGTGTGTGTTTATACAGCCTAGAACTTAGTCTGCCTCAAAGGGCAACCTGTCTCCTATCTGCAGATGAGCAATTTAGCCAGTGCAGTACAACCGCTAGCCCGGGGTCTTTAACGTGCATCACGCAGCAGTGATACACGACCGCACGCCGGTACGATGCTTATGCAGATCGAAACTGATCGAAAGCGTCGCTGTGGTCGGTCCACCACAATTGGCCGAATGCTGACTATGACGTCAGCAAAGGATGTCTCATCGATGGAAATAAGTGGAATGTAAGAAGTTCAATTTTGACGGTGTTGGCAGTGTTGCTTTGAGAGCGCTATAATTTCAGGCTTCCACCATGCCAATTATAAACACCATCGAACTTGTTGTTCACAAGGTAATGACGTCCCGAAAGGTAACCAAACGAGGGCGCCACCGAAACATCTCGCACAAAGACTGCGTAGGCATTTCACTTTGGCTCGTGACAATCAATGCCTCGACACGCATTCGAGCAGTGGCTCGTGCCAATCGCTGGGATGATGGGAATAGCCGAACCTTAATAATCCGTGGAAACTCAGCGCGTGCCGCTCTGCCAACCCCAACGCGTGGCTATGTTAAAAAACATTCGCGGCATATAATCGTCTCCAGATCACGTGGCCGCTTTTTCTGGCTGTGATTTCAGAGGGCAAACGGTGCTCATTTTTCTCAGATTTCTTCTGCGACTGCCATTGTGTAGAGAGAAAACGCAACGTGTGCTTCATAGGTCAGAAATGTCAAGGAATAATTCTAAGCTGTATTTATTGAAAGTACAAAAAATTGTTTGCATTGCCTCTGTTAATAAAGGACGAAAATTTCTTGCAGCCAATATTTTGTTTATACTCGGCGGACACTATTTCGTGCTACATTGCAAACGCCTGGCTAGCATTCGCAGTGCACCAACTCTTTCAAAACAGATGACGCCGAGTGGCGTGTCACCTGTCTCGACACCGCCGTTTAAGACAAAAAAAAAGCCCTGCTTTATCACCATGTACGCGCCCGCCGATACAGACCTTTGAACAATTTCTTTTCAGACCTATCTATAGTCTTGGCGTCAACTATTTTGTGTAAGTCGCCACGGCTAGCGTAGCTTCCGCAATACTTTGTCCGGAAAGAAAAACTCAGGATTTTAACAATTACTCCGATCACTTTTGAGAGACGTAATCAAAATCAGATACACATATGGCTTTATTTTCGCAGGCTCATTATTTTGCGCCTTTCGAAAGTGCCAGTTTCAATATTATGTGGACGGGGCAAGATTTCACGGTCGAAAGTTGTATGTTATGTATTTGCTACAACGAAATAATTTGATGAATTCCCAAAATTAGTATTCTTTTGAAAATGAGGGCGTTTACAATAATTAATATAAGCTTTCTTTAACTTATTATATATATAGAGAGAAAGAGAGAGAGCGTGGTATTCCGTTTAAATAATTTATGCGTTGTATCATGTTCACGTCAGATTTTCTTTGAAGAAGCGCTCGTCTTTTGTATGAAGGTAGTTTTCAATGCCTAACTTTAAACAATAGCCTAACTTTTAAATGAGAAAAAAAAACACATTTAGAAAATAATTGATCTCATGCCAAAACAAATAAACGCTAAGCGGACTCCGGATATAAATACTTTATAGCAAGGCCCGTTTTTGTTTATTAAAGAATGGAAAGAAGCGAATAGCTTTGCATACTTTGCTAAAACTAAAAGTGAACGCCTTCACCTACAGTACCTTCAGCCTAGCTACACACAATGCACACCGCACAATGGCACTCCTTAGGAGAAGACAAAAACAAAAAAGTAGATAAAAAGAAAGGGAAACGTGAACAACGTCTTCACTTCTCCTGTGCTTAGTCACTTCTAGCCCAGTGATTGTAAAGAAAAAAGTCACAAAAACATTTTCTTTATTCTAGTTATTCACTACACGAAAGTGAAGTGGGTGCAAGACTGCATTATCGTTTAAGGGCAACGGATCTCAACAGTCCAATAGGTTTGTAGATGCCAATCTCCAAGTTCAAAGCGAGTGTTCTCTCTCCTTTCACTACACGAAACCTATTGTTCGCATTCTCCAAGTTTCCGAATAACCTTGAAACGAAGGGCCCAACAATTCGGTGACCTCGCTTCGTTTCGAACCCGGATTCTGACGTGTGCAAACCGCGCAAACAAGCCAGTACACAGCACCGCATTCGTCCATTGTCCGGTATCCTATAAAAGAGCAACCACAACCACAACCACAACCAGATCGCCCATTCCAGCCAGCACGTCACCATGAGGTCCATCACGCTGTACGCCTTCGCCTTCGTCCTGCTGAACGTCATTCTACCCTGCCACGAGGCCGGTGCCTTCTTCCTGACCAGCCTCGCCCTGCTGCCCCTCACGTCCATCATCGGTCTCGGAGGCCTCGCCGGACTCAAGCTCGCCATTGCCATGAAGCTCCTCGGACACCTTGGCTGGTGGAACGTGAGTCGCTACGGCGTCGGTCTTCGGACGTCCATCGAGAACGACAAGCTGCCCGAGCCCCTGGGTCCGATGCCACCGAAGCCGCACGGCCTCTTCCACGGGCGGACCATCAAGATCCCCATCGCCCTTCTGCCTTACTTCTTCGGGCGGCCATTTCAAGAGCCTGGGTCCTTCACGCTTCGGCCAAGGACTTCTCGTTGTTGGCAAGGCAGTCTTTTCACCTGGATGGTCACAAGCTGAAGCTGTCGTCACAGGAGCCGCTGGAGTCAACGGAGCGAAGGGATCCTTCGTTCAAGCGCACGGGAACATGGAAAGCCCGCTGGTAAACATCGATGCGAGAAAAAAGGCAACTCTCAAGGTAAGCATTTTTTACGCTTCGGGCTTTTTGCAGGGAGACATTTAGTGTAAACTAAACAAGCCCCATATTTATACCTTGTTGAGCCTA
>JABSTQ010006554.1:0-23413 GCA_013358835.2 Ixodes persulcatus | reverse complement strand
CGGAAGAAATTGATTATCGATGATCTGAACCCTTTATTGCGCAAGCCAATCCTTGTGAAGACACGGGAATGGTTCCAGCTAGCAGCCGCGCAATGCCAGAGGGCGGCTGCTGGAACGACACCAGCATATCTCGGCCTCTCGATTTCCTTCAACCGAGCTCATGGAGAAAAGCGTTCGGTCGCGCTGACTCCCTCAGTTTCGCGGATTGAGCGAGCCCGCGTCACCGAGGGGAAGGCACCTGGAAGTCTGAAGGTCGTTGTCGCGCTCGCAGCTAGCCGCTCATTTTGGGATTTTTGAGGATTATCCCTACAGGAAAAGCCGACAGGAAAGGAATCGCTGCCATCACGTGACTTTTAGGAGAGGGTGAAAAGAGAAGGGCCCGAGGGCATTTTCCTACCTTGCGGAAATGGTTCCGTAGGTCGGTCTTTAAAGGGCCCATGAAACGAATTTTGGGCTGCAATAAATCAATTTATATTGGTATTTTACTAATAGCACATCGTTCAGTGGGCCAAAAGAAAAAAAGATACAAAGTCAAAAGCCTGACTTTCGGTACGAAAATTTGAAAAACACGGCGGACTATTTCGTACCTCCTTCCCTTCGTAAGCTCTCTGCCTTTTCTCTGTGATACATCCGCGGACCCCGCAGCGCGTCGTCGGGACCCCCCAGCGCGTCACCGGGCCCAAACGAACGTCACACGACACCGGAGCTCACTTAATCCCTTCACCCCTAAGCTGACATTGTGGTGGAAGCTACGCGCTTGCCGGACCAATCAGCCGCCCCCCTTTCATCACCTCACCTCATTCTCTGCGCGTGGATATGCGCGAGAGAGCGTGATTACGTGGCAAAAGTGTGGGTGGCCCAAGGAGCACGTAGCTTCCACAGCACTGTCAGCTTCGGGGTGAACGGGGTGGGGAAAGCAACTTTTGTCTGAATTTTGAGCGACGGCTAATCTTCTAGGGGGACAATGGATGTGTCCGGATTAGACAAACGAGAGTCCGAGCAAGAGGGGACTCCCCCTTTCCGTCTTCTTGAACTGTTTGGTAGAATGCGCGATTTATGAGTTGAGGAGGAAAGCCAAACAGGAAAAAGTTGGAAAAGCGTTTCATGACTCCTTTAAAGGACACATGCAAAGAAAAAACCTTTTTTTTAAACAGCTTAGATGGAAAAATGATATTATAAAACAATTTTACAACGAAGAAAAAAAATTTTTAGAGCTATATTTACGGCGCTATACGAATTTGTAGTTGGCGCCCGCCGGAGCTGCCGCTGGTCACGTGGTAGGCCCGCGCGCCACCGCCCTGCGTCGCCGGCGCCGTAAAGCCACGCCGCCGCCGCACGCTGAGCGCTGTGCGAACGCCGCTTCAACGCGTTTCTCCACGCCGCCGTCGCCGCCGCCGCACAAGTTCGTCTGGTTCGGGGCGCCGCCACCGTCATCTGACCGGTGCACAGGTCTATCGCGTCTGCTTGCGCTTTTTCAGGAGTTTCCTTTGGGCTCTAAAAGTTACTTACTAATCTTGGTTTTTTGTTATACTTCAAACAAAGATGAATAAGTTACTTTTAGAGGCCATAGGAAGCTTCCGAAAGAGCGCGAGCACCACGTGACAAATATGGGCCCGTCACGTGATAAATAAGGGCCACTTTTCTGCGGCACCCTTGGGCGCCAACTACAAATTCGTATAGCGCCGTAAATAAAGCTCTAAAAATTTTTTTTCTTCGTTGTAAAATCGTTTTATGATATCCTTTTTCCATCTAAGCTGTTTAAAAAAAATGTTTTTTTTTTCTTTGCATGTGTCCTTTAAGAGCCTCTGGCACGCCAAAAAAAAACATGTATTTTTTCATGCTAAACGTTGCAATGGCATATCAGGACTTTACAAAAAAATTGTTTCACTATAGAGTTGCGTAGTTTTTTTTTTTATAAAAAATAGAAATACGAGGCCCAGTTCAAAGTTCCCGCCGTGCACTGTGACGTAACAGTGTACCGCAAGGTGTCGGGGCGGTCAGAAGGGAGGCATCGACCTACGTCACTAAAAGTGGGTTCACCGGAAGTCACGTGAGTTTCACTCCTCGTGCTCTCCGCGACCGTGCCTAAGACTTTTTTTATTTTTTTTTTATTCTGCTCTTCGTACGAGCGATCGTAGAAAACGAAGTTTCAGTTCTACTAGCTCTTTATCCCTGCACCGTTTGTTAGTTTGCATGCTGTAAAATTTGAGGACGAGGAGTCAGTGGATCGACGTGATGGAGGTCAATGATGAAAGCGTTGCGAGTACAAGCCAGTGTACGAGTGCATGCCGTCAGTCCGATGATACAGGGCTATACTGGGCGCCAAACAAGCTATCAAGTTTTGAAAAAAAAAAACATTTAGAACGCTCGCAGAAATTAGGATTGCTAGCATACGACACGCCCGATCGCATTGCTGAAGGTTGAGACACCGAGGTCGTTGAATCATCGGATACTCTCCAGGCTGAAGATGCCTGCCGTCTAAAGAATACGAACTGGTGAGTGTACCAAGTTCAAGTAAACGTCGAGCACAAACTACGTATTTTGTCTAGAACATGAGTAGAACTTGTTTGCTAGGTGCTCATGCGGCCGATGTATGTCTCTCAGAAATGCATGCAGTGTGATCTCTTCTTCAGTTGCTGAAATACCGCGACAGTCCCTCACACAGCACATTCTAGGCATTGTAGTTGATCACGTCAATTCACTGACTCCGCTTCTTCTACCTTTACAGCAACATTAAGCGATGAAAAGCAAATAAAGGAAACCTTGTCTGCTTGAATCGCTCGTGGAGGTGCGGAGAATAACAAAAATATTTAAGAAAAAATATTACACGCGCTCGCGGTAAGCACGAGGAGGAATACAACTCACGTGACTTCCGGCGATGCCTCCCTTCTGACCGCCCCGACACCTTGCGGTACACTGTTACGTCACTGTGCACGGCGGGAACTTTGAATTTGGCCTCGTATTTCTATTTTTTACAAAAAAGCTACGCAACTCTATAGTGAAACAATTTTTTTGTAATGTCCTGATATGCCAATTCAACGCCTAGCATGAAAAAAAAAAAAATTCTTCCTTCTTAGCTTTCCTTCTGAACTCAAAAGCGAAGTGACAAATCACGCGGTCGTGAAGTGCTTGGGCACCGGTACGATGACTCCAAGTTTCTACCGTCCTTCTTAAGGGGGATTCAACCGCTCGTCACATAATGAGCAAATTTTGCTACACAAACCTGAGTTTCAGGAATGCACGGCAGTATTCATTCTTTTGGGGGTTACTTACGATAACGTAATGAAGGTTGTATTGCCCTTGAACTTTTCTTTTAGAGCGCTGGAGATTTTTAAAAAAATCCAGAAATAGGGCCGTTTTGACTGTTTTCAGCGCGTTTTGAGACATTTTTGAAAATACAACTATTTAGGAGACAAACGTGACAACACGCTTGGCCGTACGTTCTAGGGGTGCCTCCCATCTTAATTTTAAGACCATGACGATAAAGCAAAATATTGTTGTATTTGCGTATTTGTGTAAATAAAATCACCCTGTTAATTTTATTTAAAACTTGTTAAACGAGATGGCGACACTAGTACTAAATACCTCAAATCGGAGATTTTCTTGGTGTTGCTGCTGTTGTTTATCTCTCGAGCTTGAATTCGACCGTTATGTCTCGTTGCTCGTGGATCGGTAGCTCGTGTAGCGAAAGCTCACGCTGTAAAGCTCACTGATCGTGGATTCAATCCACCGCCTCTGCCCCTTTCAGTCTGGATGAGCATCGTACCGGCGTGCTGTCATGTATCACTATTGCGTGATGCACGTTAAAGTAGTCAGATAAGCAGCGGTATACTGCACTATCTTTCATCTCCAACAAAGACACCAGATGCCCTCAGAGCTGACTAACTTCCCTCTGTATAAACATAGACAGAACAGAATTACAATTGATGGCTCCGTTGGTCGGAACTTTTAGAACGTTGCAAAAAAGTGTAACTAGTCATCAGCAGACTCCTAGCGAAAGGCCTGATAAGGCTCTGAAGGCGATACTTTTGTTGATTCTATTTTTTTTGTATGTGCTATGTTAGCGCGCGTAGTCAAACGCTTGCATACGCTACAAGCGTGGCCCGTAAGCATCCTTAGATCGTGCAGGGTTGAACAGAGATATCCTAATATGTAGGGTGCCTCAATATCCTTCTGCTTAGGGTGATGCGTGATGCCACCCTTTGTAGTACCCGATGCCAACAGCACGCGCTCACGGGTAAAATAAAAATTAATCGACGAAAACAAAATGTTGCCATAGCACAGTCAGCGCCGCAAACGCGTGCCGGGACGCGATGTTTCACGCGCTTATGAGCAAAAAAAAATATAAAAGTGTGGGACCAAGTGGCCAGTTGTCTCCACCCTAAGCAAAGCGCACATGAAGGCACCCTACATATATGTATTTGGAAATAAAAAAAATAGTTGAATGAGTTGCAAAAAAGGCTAAAATACATATTCCGAACAACATTTATTTTATGAAACATTATTTCAGATATTTTCATTCTCTGTAGACCTTGTTTGGTGGCTAGTGGATATGAAAAACAGAAAAGAAGCATGATTTCTATTATTTTGAACAATTAGAATATATTTTCTTAACCAACAAACAGGTGCTTACTCTGAGATGCAAATTGAATTTTGACGTTAGCGTTTTGGCGCCCGAAACAATTTTTTTCTTGTAAATTTAACGCTTCCCGTTTTGCGGATTACTAAGAAAACCAAACGGGCCATCAATAGGTAGAAAATACGTTTCTACCTAAGATAAGGCGTACGTTTCTTTTTTTTTTTCTCTTCCCCTTTCTAATTTTTAGGCAAAATCACATGAACCTGTAAATAACTCGTGTCTTCATAAGTAACTTCGGGAGTTCACTATGCTATTGTTCGTTATGAACACCTCTTTCAACAGTGATCTTACTATGTCACGGTGGAATGAAGCGGTATGTTTATACAGCCTTGAACATAGTCGGCCTCAACGGGCGACTTGTCTCCCAGCTGTAGGTGAGCAATTTAGCCAGTGAAGTACGACCGGTAGCCTCGGGTCTTTAACGTGCATCACGCAATAGTGATACACGACCGCACGCCGGTACGATGCTCATCCAGATTGAAACGGGCAGGGGTGGGGACCGAACCGAGGATCCCTGGGTTATACAGCGCGAGCTTTCGCACCACATGCTCCGAGCGGGTGTGCTCTAGCCCACTCGGCCACCGATCCTTTTTTTTTTTATTGCCCGGCATTATTTATTCACAAAAAATACACTTTCAGAAACACTTATAAAAAGAGGGCAAGCTGAATTACGACTGACGCAGACTGATTAACATGAACTTAATGTGACCATGTCCGTCTATAGGATTGACAACCAATCAGGCCCATCTCCCGAAACCTTATACACTTCTCTAATCTGAATAATGCCCTGAGTAAAATAGTGACACACTGGTCGAGGATCTACATCAGCACACCGGTGTTTGCGCAAGATACAGCTCACAGTCTCGGGAACAAATATATGCACTTTTCGTCCAACCATGTTTTAACCGGATGTGTTCCGCTCTCGCTCTACCTGGGAAGAGACGAAGGATGGCTGCGGCCAGCGCGTCGTCCCCTCTTGCTCGTCACTACCAACCAGGGACTCTCAGTCTCTCCTCCGGTTCCCTCCTCTGGGTCACTGAGCCGCCGCTTGACCGCCTCAGCCGCGAAGTCCATTGCTGTACCATCTCTGGCGTCCAGTGCGTCAGTCGCGTCCTTTGCAGTCGGTGTCGTCTCACTGGCGGTCTTGGCATTAGGCTCATTTTCACCAACAGTGCTTTCTGCCGTCCATGCTACGACGGAGACCTGGCCTTCTGGCATCGCTAACGGCGCGCGTTGCTGCTCACCGGACGCCTGAGGGTCTTGCGAAGAAATCCTCGTGGTTGGAGTCGCCGCCGCCTCGGCCTCTTTCTCGTCCATTACAAGGTTTCTGTCCTGGCTGTCGATGGTCTTCCTGGCAGCAGCTCGAGCGTACGACCGTATGCAATCCGAGGTTTCATGCCCGAAGACTCGACACTCCTCGCACATCGGCACTTTACAGTCGCGCCGTATGTGTCCCGTGCGTATCAGCGGAGGCACACCGGTGCGCGCCCGGGGACAACAACCAGCAGCGTGTCTCCATAAAGGGGCAGCGGATGCGGCAGGGACTCCGGGGTTAAAGGAGCGATGCAACAATTTTTGTACTTTGCGCAAACACTGCTTAGAACGGATCCCTGACGTTAATGACCTATAAAACACGTGTTCGTTATTCACCCCACGCAGTAGAAGTCCCAGAAAAAAATTAAAGAAAAACGAGCAGCGTTCACCCCCTCAACTCGCAGCTATACTTCGTGTCACTTTACCTGCGAGCGAAGCCAAAGCTAGAAGCGCGAGACCAGCGCTTTTTGCATTTCTCCCCAGCTCGCGCGCTCGAGCAAAGCCTGAACGCACGGAGCTTCCGTGCTCGCGCTTCCAGTTTTGCCTTCGCTCGCACATAAGGTGAAACGAAGTATAGGACAAGCGGCCACGCGGTCTGGAGCCGATCATATGCCGCCAATGTTGATCATAGCCACGTGCTGGGGTTGGCAACGCACAGGGCACGCGCTGAGTTCCAGACATTGTTATGGCTCGGCTATTGTCGTCATTGCAGCGATTGAACCACAAGGTCGTGGATTGAACACGGGCCACTATCCGAATGCTTCTCGAGCTAGTAATTATCACGAGCCCAAATCGAGTGCCCACGCAATGCTCGGGTCCGATCTATGAACCGCATTCAAATATCGTCATATGGGTGTACTGCGATCCCCACGTTACGTCATCAAATTTTTCAAAAGAGAAATTGAATGAAAATGCTCGCTTTTGGGCTTTAAATTACACCGCAACAAAGGAGTTTCTTGGCCAGTGGCGTAGCGTGCGAGTATCCTTGAGCCCCACTAGTGCCAGTAAGCTCGTGTAAGTGAAAAAACATTCCAATTGAATATCGTTGCACCGCTCCTTTAAGTCTTCACGGTGCACAATGCGTACGATGAGAGTAGTGAAATCCACGTCTGCCAGGCCCTTGATTCTCCACTTCTCGGGGGTGACACCCTTGACCTCCCCATATGGCTCGAAGGCCCGTCAAAGGGCGTCTGCAGAAACGTCAAATGCCACCCAGTGGACTTTTACCTTCAGCTCTTGTTTTTCTGGACCAATGACCAGGCATGGTCGCCCCTTCACGAGCATGGTCTCCTATCACAGAAGCTTCTCTTTGGCGGAAGTAGTTTGCAGCGTCAGCAGCCAGACGTGCCCCATTTGAAACGCGCCAAGTCCTGCTACGTCTTCTCGAACTCCCACCTGGTTCAGAGGCCCTACGAAGTCTTCAGCACGATACGGTCGCCCCCGGGTATCAACATGCAGCACAAGGCTGCATTTCATGGCTTCTCCTGTCGGCAGGGTAGGCAGTATCACTGCGTAGTCATTTGGAACATCGCCGCGTACGGCATCACCACGGCTCGGAGCCGCCGTCATCGGACTCCCAGAGGAGCGATCCATTCCACGTGCGCACGCTACCCGGCCACCGATCCCTCTTTATCTGTCTGGACTAAAGCCCATCGATGTGTTTGCGTTTGTCTTGCAAGTGGCGTCAACTGTGCCAGTGCACGAGGCCCGTGTCTCGAGCGGCCTTTGGAAGCAGTTGTCGGCGCAGTACTGAAATGAGCGGCCCTTGGAAGCGAATGGCAGCGGAGCACCCGCTCCTCGCACGTGTTTTGCGCGTTTCCACAACAATGTTTGGCGGTACTTGTAAGCTTGAATTTTATCAAATGAATTTAGTCTGCACTTGCCGGCAGCGCCTTCAACTTATGAAATTTACGAGGATAACTCGAGTGCAACATGGCTTTGTGTATTTGAGTGGTTATTTTTCACTGACAGGCAGACAGACGGAAAGTGTCCTTTCTTGCCATACCCGTTGCCAATCTTGTCAGCTGCTGTGCACTTTGCGCGCGATTGTGGACGAGTAGTGGAGCCGCGCCACTTGCTTGGACAGAGAACTCCTTGGTACAGTTCACGGGTGGGAAACAGTTGCTCTTGTTGCTTTTGACTAGACACGCAGAAGTGTGGACCTGGTCCACACCTCTGAACGTGAAGTGTGGACCTCGCCACTGATCGAGCTATACTTAGGGTCGGCACTCTGTTCCCCAATATTGTTGTGGGCGCCGCCATCTTGTTGCTTGTACAGAGCAGACGCAACTGCCGACCATCATGATTCAAAAGTGCGACTTTCTCGGTAATTGATTCGGCGTGAGGAAGCTCAAGTAATTTTGCTTTGCTCTGTCGCGAACTTTTTGAACATTTGTGGAGGACGTAAAAGCGTTTCTTGTGATTTCAAATAAAGTTTCAGATAACTGGCAGCCATGATGTTAAGCCACAATATGAACAAGTGTCGTTACCCTGAAGCTTAGCTTATTTAGTGGCACTAGGGAAGATCATGGCGGGACAGCGCAGCACTGAGCTAGATTCAAGACGCCATGTTCTTCTAAATATAGTGCCACTAAATAAGCTACGCTTCGGAGAGTAACGTTGCTTCAGAGTAACGGCACTTGTTCATATTGTGGCTTAAAATCATGGTTGCCAGTTATCTGAAGATTTATCTGAAATCAGAGGAAACGGTTTTCCGTCCTCCACAAATGTTTAAACAGTTCGCGACAGAGCAAAGCAATTTTACATGAGCTTCCTAAACCGAATCCAATGCTGAGGAAGTCGCACTTTTGAGTCATGACGATCGGCAGTTGCATCTACTTTGCACAAGCACCAAAATGTCGGCGCCCACAACAATGTTGGGAAAAAGAGTGCCGATACTCTAAGCGTAGCTCATTTAGTGGCTCTATAGTTCTTCCCAAAAGTTGCGCGCGGCACGTGTCTCGAGCATTTACACAAAAATGATTGGCGCCACTTTTCCCAGGATAGATGGGCTTTACTCCACACAACTTGGGAGCGGGTTTGCAAACCAGGGGTGCTATGTTGCGCTTTTTGGACTCCCAGGAGACTTGGAAGAAGGAAGTGACGTCAACGACTAGAGCAAACGCAGATTGGATGTTGACAGAAGAAAACAAAATCAACATCCAATCTGCATTTGCTGCGTTGTTGACGTCACTTCCTTCTCCCTAGTCTCCTGGGAGTCCAAAAAGCGCAACATAGCCCCCCAGTATTCAGACGAAGAGCAGGCCAATGTAGGACATAGGAAGTGCAAAACTGCCACTTTATTTCTTTTTTTGTTTTCTAGCTTTAAATTAAACTCTATTATTTTTTTTTGCAAAACAACGTTTGTGTGTTAAATGTGGGGGTCCAAACGGCCACAACGCCGCACGTTGTGCTTTTTATAATTTCGAACGTGAATGGAACTTCGAATTTATTCGGAAATAAGAGCTTATTCTACGTTTTGTAAGCCACTGTAATCTACGTATGTACTGGCTAGGGTGCCCACATGTGTGTCTGTCTCAGGGTGAATACATCCATTGTTGCCCTGAATGGGCCAGCGCGTGACGCCCTCGCGCACTTGGTGCGTGACTTGGGCGGTAAAATGGCGTCTATGCATTAGCCAAAGCTACGCGCTCGAGCTAAGTGACACCGGATTGCGCGCACTTCAAAGTGCATAAAAACGATTGGGCGGAATGGCTGAGATGTCACCACTCAAGCAAAAGTGCGCGTGTGTATGAAGGCACTCTAGTACTGGCTAGAGTTCCTGTACTCGCTAGAGTTCCTGTATAGGCTCCCTACGGGAGCCAGAGTTGCGCGTTCATGCATGGCATGTGGATTCAGCCTCTCACGTGACTGAATTCGGCGAATAGCAGCGCCGTGCGTTCGTGGCGCGCGGCGCGCTCAAAAGCCGGGGAACGTACGTCGGGGCGCAGGCAACGTCTACTTTGCTGCACGACACTTGATACGGCTCCTCACGTGATCGGATTTCGGCGAATAGCGGCGAGGGCGCCACGCGGCACGTGGAATCAAACGCGCAACTCTGGCTCCCGTAGGGAGCCTATACAGGAACTCTACAGGGTGAGAGAGAGAGAGAGAGACATGTTTTTATTTGATGAGGGGTTCACCCGCTATGGAGTTGTGCTCCTGAGACGGGAGGGGAAGGGTTGTGAGGGGTGAGGGGGTGAAGGGGATTGCACGATGATGGTACTGACGTCTTAGATGAGGCTATGTACACCCGACTCCCAGATGTACTGTATCAAGGAGTCGAGGATGGCTTTCCTGTGCTGAGGAGTGCCCGTTGGATTGGTCCACTTCTCAAGCGTCGTAGGTTTGTCTGCGCCTTGGATCTTGTCCAGAGCCTCATTTCTATGATGCTCGAGGCCCTTACAGGCCCAGAGCAGATGCTGCAATGTTGCCTCGGCTCCTTCCAAACAGCTCGTGCAGGTGGGGTCCATATCTTCTCTCAGACCAAAAAACACTAGTTTGGATGGTGTAAGTGCAGTATTCGTCCTTATTCTTCGAATCCTGACTGTTTCCCACCGACCGTATCCTGCCAGTTTGTTGCTGTCTGTCGGCGGAAGCTGGCTGCGGAGGTAGGCCTTTCTCTCCAGTTTGGCGAGTTCGGCCCGTTCCTCCGGGTTGTTAAGAATGGAACCTTCGGCGACCTTCTTCCGAGTTTCAACGCTGCGGAAACGAGTCCGGAAACGAGTCACGATCTGTTCAGGACTGTCGCCCACCTGTCGAAGCCTGTCCAAAACGAGTCTCAACGCGTCCGTGACGTCAACGGGACGTGTGTGTGTGTGCGTGTGGGTTCGTGCGCTCCGGAAGAGGAGAGAGGCCTGGCCTAACTGCGGAGAACCATGGCTACGACGCACTTCTGGCTACGACGCGGCGGACTTTGCTGCAACGCACTTGGCGGTCGCACCTGCTGCCCTGGCGGAGAGTGAGGAAGAAAACGGACCCTATATAAGGCGGGGCGTGAGGCGGCTCCAGTTGTTCTCTCGGATTTGACGACTGTATCGCTACCATGCAGTTAAACCATTCGTTACGTTACCAATTCTCCCACCTCCACTGGACCCCTGGGTTCTTCACTTCGGTGAATGGTCGTCGTCACGAGCCAGGAAGCCTCCGGACGTGCGGCTTAAACCCCGCCTCGAACAACTGGTTGGCAGCGGTTGGGATCGGACCATGCGACATCGTGCTACACCTGTGGGTGAGCGTTTGGACTTTGCTTTGAGATTCGCCAGGCTTCAGATTATGGGTAATTAATTTTGAACTGCTGGGAATCCTTAGTGTTTGACTCGTGCGCTAGGGTTTTGGTACAACCTCGCGACAAGTTTTAGAACAAAGCCAAAGCTAAAGAGCAGCGATCATGGATCTAATGAGGTTACTGAGAACAGATTTATTCTGTTTATGTGAAGAATTGGGTGTGGAGGTGGAGCAAAAGATGAAGAAATCTGAGATCAGTAAAGCGATTTCAGAGAGCGCGGAAGCAGAGGAAATTAAAATTCCGTGAGAACTGCTTCAGAACGCTAAGAGTGAAGCTGCAGCAAGAGAGGAACAAGCGCAGGCTGCGGCGAGAGAGGAACGAGCGCAAGCTGCAGCTAGAGAGGAACGAGCACAGACTGCAGTGAAAGAGGAACGAGAACAGGAGCGGGCTGCAGCGACAGAGGAGCGAGCGCTGAAAAGGCTAGCACTCAAATTGAACAACAGCGATTAAACTCGCAGAAAAGTAGAGTTGGGGCTCCGGTACGAGCAAGTGAGACCGAGTCGTATCAAATGAAGAAGCTCATGCAGCCGTTTAAAGTTGGGGAAGACGTGGGCCTATTCTTAGTTAACTTTGAGAGGACATGTGAGAAGTTGAGCTTCGCCCCAGAAACGTGGCCGCAACGGCTTTTGACTCTGTTGCCCTGTGAGGCTGCAGAGGTTGTCGCGCGCCTTAGTGCTGGAGACGCGGACGACTACGACAAGGTGAAGTCCAGCCTTTTGAAGCGGTACCGCCTTTCTGCCGAGGCGTTCCGTCAAAGGTTTAGAAACGCATCCAAAAAGAGCAGCGAGGGCTACTCGGAATTCGCGTACGGGCTTAAAACCAACCTGATAGAATGGTTGAAGAGCGAGGAAGTGTACGAAAGCCGAGACAAGGTAGTCGAGTGTGTGTGCCTCGAACAGTTCTTTCGTAGCATTCCGCAGTCAGTCAAGCTCTGGGTGCAGGACAGGGTGGGAGTCGACTCTGTCGAAAGGGCCGCTGAGCTAGCCGAAGAGTACGCAACGCGTAGAAAGCTGAGCGGAGAGGAAAGCGAATCCGGCCGAAGCGATCAGCGCAAG
Source organism: Ixodes persulcatus (assembly GCA_013358835.2). NCBI lineage: Eukaryota > Metazoa > Arthropoda > Arachnida > Ixodida > Ixodidae > Ixodes > Ixodes persulcatus. The sequence goes on along the minus strand of JABSTQ010006554.1, from coordinate 11,118 downwards.
ACCTTCCGACAGGGAAACGACTCGCGAGAAAACGGGCCCGAGAAGCCCGAAGCAGGACAAAAGGTCCCAGAAAAGAGCACAGAACACTCGAACGGAAACGAGGCGCGGAAAAGCCCAACAGGGCAGTTCGAGGCAAGGAAGCCGTTCCTGTGCTACAACTGTCAGGAGCCGGGACACACAGCGGCCAGATGTAAGAAACCGCGGGTTGTGTTCTCGTACGTGAACGGTAGTGACGGGGACCTGAAGCTTCTTCGTCCCTATCTTCACGAGCTCCATGTAAACGGAAAGCCGTGCAGGGTACTTCGGGACAGTGCAGCGACGATGGACGTTGTCCATCCGTCGTATGTAACGCCATCCGATTTTACGGGAAAGGTAGTTTGGATCAAGCAGCTGCTCGAAAAGCACAGTGTCTGTCTGCCTATGGCGACAGTAAGGATAACTGGCCCGTTCGGAGAGCTAGTGACAGAGGCGGTTGTCTCGCAAACAGTCCCGTTGGAGTATCCTTATTTGTTTTCTAACCGGTCAGATTTCCTGCTGCGCGAAAGGGGTCAACAACTGGGAGAAGGGCTAGTTCAGTCGTGTACGAGGTTCAAATCGCGTCAGGTCGCCCCTTTGTTGACGAGTGATCCAGAGCCAGAGGCAGCTGACGGGGAGCAAGCACTCCCAGAGTTGGAGGCAGAAAACCGGGATGACAGGGACCAGGTTGTAGAACAGCCTGATCTCGTAGCACTAGGAAGCGTACGCCGTCCCAACGCGCCGGCGGAAAAGGCGGAGGAAGAGGGGATCAGTGAAAGATCTCTCGTAGCTCCGGCGTCGCGTAACTTTGGTCCTCTGCTACGAGTAGACAGAGTGTCTTTGACAGTCGAGCAGAAGAGCGACCCTAGTGTGTCAGGGTTTCGCGGTACAGCTCAGGAGATTGCTAGGACCAATGTGACGGGGCATGAAAAAGGCGGATTGTTTTATCGGCGCTATAAGGACCGCATTTTCACGTCTAGAAATCACGTGAAAATCGATCACTATGACTTCAGCGTAAGAAAAAGAAAAGGCAAATTTAACGGCAATGCCGATGGGTTAAGCAGAATTTTCTGACATCACGAAAAATAGTAGGGATGATCTCAGAGGTCTTCGTCATCCACGGGAATGAGGATCTAAGTGGGGGCACTTCGTTGAAACCCCAAAAGGACCTCACAAATTGCGAAGAGTTTTTGTCTTTTGTATTTTGTTCTTAGTGACCTCGTTGGAAAAATGAGTTTTTTTTTGGCGACAGGGGGTCTCGATACCCGGAATTGTACCGAATTTTGGTAATCCGTAATCCAGTCTGGCGGGTCTTTGGCGAATTCCGAGCGTTTGACTGCGGTGTGGCGTGGTGTTGTGGGGGACGTTTCCGCTGATGCCTCCGTTGTGAGAGGTTTGGGAGTTTGTTTGGTGCTTGCAGCGTCTTCCCAAGGCCTACTCCAAGCCCACCTCTTCAGGCCAGCGATTGTACCACCGGCCATTCGAGGTTTCCCTGGCCCCGGAGGGGCTGTTAAGAATGGAACCTTCGGCGACCTTCTTCCGAGTTTCAACGCTGCGGAAACGAGTCCGGAAACGAGTCACGATCTGTTCAGGACTGTCGCCCACCTGTCGAAGCCTGTCCAAAACGAGTCTCAACGCGTCCGTGACGTCAACGGGACGTGTGTGTGTGTGCGTGTGGGTTCGTGCGCTCCGGAAGGGGAGAGAGGCCTGGCCTAACTGCGGAGAACCATGGCTACGACGCACTTCTGGCTACGACGCGGCGGACTTTGCTGCAACGCACTTGGCGGTCGCACCTGCTGCCCTGGCGGAGAGTGAGGGAGAAAACGGACCCTATATAAGGCGGGGCGTGAGGCGGCTCCAGTTGTTCTCTCGGATTTGACGACTGTATCGCTACCATGTAATTAAACCGTTCGTTACGTTACCAATTCTCCCACCTCCACTGGACCCCTGGGTTCTTTACTTCGGGGAATGGTCGTCGTCACGAGCCAGGAAGCCTCCGGACGTGCGGCTTAAACCCCGCCTCGAACAGGGTCCATTGCTTCCGCCTTCGTCGTCTCCCGAGAGGTTGAGCCTGGCGCGGAGTGAGTGCTACAGGCTGTCTCCGCTGCGGCTCGGTGTGCCCTCTCGTTCCCGGGTATGCCACTGTGTCCGGGTAGCCACTCGATTGTAAGTACGGTGCCCCTTGTGCGGAGCTCCACTGCCACTTTCTTTATTTGCTTTACCGTGCGACTCTTGGTTCTGCTGCATCGGCACGCACGTATTGATTCTTGCGAGTCCGTAAAAATTCGTGCTTTGCCTGGCTGGGTCTGTTTCGAGAGCACGTCTTTCACCGCCGCCAAGATAGCCCTCAGTTCCGCCTCTCTGATAGAAGTCCCCTCGGAAAGTATTTCGGTGCTCTCTTCCTTTCTTCGTGGGTCGTACCATGACGTAGTTGTGGCGTTCTCCGTCTTGGCGGCGTCCGTGTACTGCAACTCATCTTCTGTCGCGTGCGTTTCGCACCAGCTTGCGTGAAGTCTGGCCGCTCGAGCCCGCTTCCCTTGGTTAAGAGTCTTCGGCATGGGTTTGTGGTCGGTGATGGTGTTATCTTGCCATGGAGGCTGCGGTTCCTCTAGCGGGGGCCTGTCTCGCATGTCGTATCCTAGAATTGCTAGGAGCTTGCGTCCGTGCTCTGTTCTCTCGAGCCGTTGAAATTGGGCAATGTTTTGAACCTCGGCACGTTCTTCGATAGTGTTCATCTGGGCTGCTTTCCTCGGGTCTTCTATAGCTGTGTATTTTGGAAGGCCTGTGACTACACTCATCAATTGGTAGTTCAACCTTTCAAGTTGCTTCCAGTGTTGTCTGGTCAGATTGAGCCAGTTGCAGCTGTACAATGCCTTGGGTGTGAGTACTGCCTCCGTTAAGATCCTGAGGGTTTTCTCGTCAGCGCCCCAGGACTTACTCGTGATCTTTCGGATGAGCTTGAGACCTTGTGCCCACCACTTCTGTAGCTCGGGTATCCACCTCGTGGTGCGGGCCGTCTCCTCGAAGGTGACTCCCAGTATCTTGATGTGCGGGCGTCTACTAATTTCCTGTCTATTGATCTCTAGTCGTATCAGGTCGGCTATTCCTTTCCTATGGTCCCTTGGTCTGGCCACAACCATGTACTGTGTTTTATCCGGTGGTGGCTCCATCCCAACTTCAGAGAGATATCGAGCGACCTCATCTATACCTTCTTGCATCGTCTGTTCTTGGTCTCCTAAGGAGCCTCCGCGTGTCCAGATCTACAGGGTGAAACAAGGAGACGGCAGGCTCTTTAAATCGACCGGAAAATTCGGTTTCTTAACCTATCGCGCTACGACTTTTTGCAGCGTTGCCCACAGATGGTGCATTTTTTTTGGTAAAATTTGCAAAGAGCGAAGTTACCTGAGGAAAAAGTAAAGAAAGAAAAAGGCTTAGCTCCTATGGAAACGCAGCGACGCCACCGGTCTTCAAAGAGCACGGCGCCGTTTCGCACGGGACACAGGAGATGGCGCAAGCGGTCACGACGCCAACTGCCGCCAACGAACGAGCAGACGACGCCGAAAGCCGGCGTATTTAGCAGACAAGGAACTGCAGTTGCTTGTTGTTACCGCGCCTCTTTTTGTTTCTGCGACTGTCGCCAACTGCGGAACGCAGGCCGCTCTTGAGCCGAAAAGATTGTCTGCTAAAGACGCTGGCTCTCGGCGCCGTAAGCTCGGTCGTTGGCGGCGTTCGTTGCGCCATCTCTTGTGTCGCGTGCGAAACGGCGCCGTGCTCTTTGAAGACCGGTGGCGTCGCTGCGTTTCCATAGGAGCTAAGCCTTTTTCGTTCTTTACTTTTTCCTCAGGTAAGTTCGTTCTTTGCAAATTTTACAAAAAAAAAATGCACCATCTCTGGGCAACGCTGCACAAAGTCGTAGCGCGATAGGTTAAGAAACCGAATTTTCCGGTCGATTTAAAGAGCCTGCCGTCTCCTTGTTTCACCCTGTAGTACTGGCCAGAGCCGTGTATTGGGAGAGTTTGGCCAATAGGCGGAGCAAAGGCCGCCGCCAGCGCCGAATATTCCCCCCACGCTTAGAGCGTAAACTAAATTTGTGACACAGCGTCGACCAATCAGGAGACCTCTACTCCATCTCACAAATGTCTGCAGTGAAGACAAAGGCACAGGCGCGTGAGCCTAGCTCAGCGAAGCGCTTTTGTTTGTACGAGACCTCGTGCATAGGAGGCACTTTCCAAAGCCGCGCGCTCGTGCCCATGCCTTTGTCTGCACTGCTAGAACAGCGTCCTGAGACAGGCAGAAAGAAAGCAGTGCAAAGGGTGGGGTGCGCGAGCGTCTTGAGACGCGGAGTCCCGCTCGGCACGGCTCAAATTATACTTCGTTTCACTTTATCTGCGAGCGAAGCCAAAGCTAGAAGCGCGAGACCAGCGCTTTTTGCATTTCTCCCCAGCTCGCGCGCTCGAGCAAAGCCTGAACGCACGGAGCTTCCGTGCTCGCGCTTCCAGTTTTGCCTTCGCTCGCACATAAGGTGAAACGAAGTATAGTCGTGTCACATATTTAGATCACACAACCACCGCTAGGGGCTGTTTCGCGGCCCGTGGTTGGCCCCGAGATGCTCGCCTATTCAAACCAATGTATGGCCAAACTCTCTCAATAAACGGCTCTGGTACTGGCTATGCAGTTACTCTAGTACTGGCTAAAGCCCCTCGATGTGTTTAGTACTGGCTTGTATCTCGCGCCGCCTGTTGGCCGCTTCCTGCAGCGGCGGACGCAGAGAGAATAAGATCTAGCTCGAGATCGGCGGCGAATAGCCCGTGGCTCGAGCCCACCTCGAGCGCCCGACCTGCATGCGCAGCTGCGAACATGCAACTCGTTTGTTCCTGAAAAATTCTGCGCCGTCTATGAGGAAAAGGGTACAAATGAATAGCGGTTGAATCCCCCTTCAGTGGACCGTGAAACTTGTCATTGGCAAGCGATGATAAGTGTCATCACGGCACTCATTAACCACGAAGGCGAATTCAAATATTTGTCGACAGATTTATTGCTGACGAACGCATACGTCCGTTTGACGGGGTGCTGGTGTCCAACGGGGCTCTCTGGCCCGGCTGGGAGAACTTCCGTTGCAGATAGAAACGCACTCTTTACCTCGCGATCACGTGATTTCTCCTGTTTGTGGCCGAGTCTGGTCGAGTCGCGGTGGAAAGCAGGCGTGAGTTTTCATTTTTTTTTTGTGCAAAACTGGAGGCAGTAAAAAAAAGCGGATTCCTGCTCCAGGTTCTATGGACATTGAAGATGAATTGGGGTCTTCATTTGGAAAAAGCTGGAGAATAATTTTGTGCTTCCTTTATGCTGAGACTGCAGTCAGAGCTACAAGCGTGAGCTACTCGCGGTTATATGGCTTTGAGACGTGCAGTTTCCAGTGCTCGTTCTGCGGAAGAACGCTCCAAAGCAGCGACGTCGAGCTTTCATGCTCGTGGCATCGGCTGCAGTTTTAGCTAAAGGGTAAACGAAGTATAGATATTTTACTCAAGGGCGCCGCCATCTTGAAAAATTGTCCCTTCCAGTATAGGCGAAAACATTGTTTTGCCGTCGCCAAGCCAATATAATACATTTAGGATATAAGCGTAACCGTCACCCATTCTCGTTTTGCCTCCCGTCTATTTTTTTACTACTCGCATGTCGAAATGTTTTATTCTTTTTTGTCGCCCATACCGGATATGCCTGATGGGTGGCTGGGAAAAGAATATACAATAAAGGTTTATAGGAACCCCATCCGACCGTAACTGCTGACGTGACGGGAATAACCCTTTTCGGACGACACTCCTCTGTGGAGCTTGTCGAGTGATATGAAGGTCGAACTAAAGCGTCAGTGCACGAAGTCGGTGCCTCGTGCTAACATTGGAAGCAGTGCACGGTGCTGCACCTGTTCGTAGCAGGTGCCTCGTGCCTTCAAACAACACTCGTTCTCAAAACCACTAATGCGGGACTCCGCTAGAGTAAAGGCCGGTTCAGACACTTGCGTTTGAGTGAGTTTGACTGCGTTGCGTCGAGAACCGAAAGCGAGTCACCGGCACATCTGTGCTTCGTATGAAGCGTGGAATCCAATTCAAGGAATCTTCTTGGCACGCGATATAAGCAGCAGGGATGTCCTGGTGTCTCGCTGCCGCAACGCAGTCAAACGCAGTCAAACGCAACTGTGTGAACCGGGCTTAACAAACAGAAACGACCGACACCGAGCCTCAAGCACATGCAGCGTGCACGCAATTATACATTTGACACACTCGCAGCCTCTCGGCGCTGGTGAAGTAAGCACGATTGATTGAAAACCTGCCAGATATCTTCACGAGCACGCTTCACGTGCTTGAATTATGTCGATGTCAATGTTTCTGGTTGTTGCACAACTCGGACATACAAAATTCGAAACGTGAATTTTATCAGCGCCCTTAAATGTGTTGTTTCGCCGTAAGCAATGATCAGCCATTGTAACGCAGTCTTCCTCACTCAGACCCACGCCTATGCTAAATGAACCTGTATTTACCGTGGCTGGAAGCTTCGCCCTCTTCGGCCGCAAGGTGCGTCCGTGTGAACTGGTTGCTCCCGCTCAGGTCCGCCGTCCAGCCGCACAATTCGGGATCTTCGAAGTCGCAAGACAACTCGGGGTTCGCCACCAGAGCTGCCCATGAGGAGAGAAACAAATCGCGCAGTCTTAATTCAATTCAACTTAAATTCCTTTCGTATTGGGAGCTCCCCATATGAAATGCAGTCACATACAGACCCCGCAGTCACACTGGCTATACATCATGCAAGAAACGCGGTGTTCTCTGCAGACATAATAAAAGAGTTATCTGAGGACACGACTCGCGCATGTTTGAAGCATGTTTCATTCATACGGATGTATGCCTCGCTTCTCTAAAGACAGTTTCTGCATGACCAATAGAACATGGCCGTCAGAAAAAGAAAATTCACGCCTCAGACATCGCCTGCACAATGTCTCTTGTGTGATGAATTAGCAGTGTGACTGCGGCTTTAGTACATTTGGGAGTGTGTACAAGCAGGAGTGTTTGAACCATAAATTTGATTAGCCATAGATAAAAAGGTGGCTGAAATTGTGAAAATGAAATATTACACTACAGGTTTGGCACATTAGTCACTCGATGCGAAGCTATCAGCAGCATTGGGCAAAGCGGTACAATAAAATATAGAGCTAGCTTCAGTGTTGGGAAGTACTTTAAGTACATTGCACTTAAAGTACCACTGCAAGAAGGCTTGTAACACTTGTACATTACTTGATATACATTATCTGACCATATACTTCAACTTTACTTAAACTACCTTTATCTCATACTTTCTGAGGAACGCGAAACTCCTGACTTCAAAGCACATTCTCCAAATGTATCTTGGAAAATTTGTATCCCAAATTGATAACCCAGTATCCGCCCCCTTTCAAAAATAACTGATGCACCCCCATCACCCCTGATACAATGCGTACCAGTTTTTTTTTTAAAAGTGAACACTGTATGGGGGAATGAAAGGGCATCATGAAAGATTGTGTTAAAGGGTACTTGCACTTTACTTTGGAAGTACACTGTGATTATAGTGCTTCACTTCAAGTGTTTTGTATCCGGTGTACTCACTACTTTACTTGAGGTACGTAACCTCAAATCTACTTTTTACTTTACTTCAAGTACTTTTAAATGTACTTCAAGTTCAAATTCGAATTTATTATTTTCAAAGACATCCTCCCAATGTATCATGAGGAGGGGGGGGAGGGGGGGACTGGGTAAACAAGCCAAGATCAACAACAGCGCGAGGAGTGAAGGGGTGCGTAACGATCGCGCCTGGAGACGACGCCACGCAACCTCCTGTTCTTTAGTCAGACTTTTGTGCGGAGGGGGAAAGTTCTTCTCTCAAGTTTAAAAAGATTGGTTAGATCATGATATGTGATCATGGAGTCCTTCGTGGGATTCAGGAAGCCAGACTCATCCACTGCCCGGTCGACGAAACCTCGGGCTTTTTAGTGGGCTGTCTCGTTTCCCGGATTCCCCGAATGGGCTGGGACCCATATCAGTTCGAGTTATTAGGTGAGAATTTGCTGGCATTAGGAGTTTGAGGGAGGTGTTTGTAATTCGCCCTTTTGCGAAAATATTGATAGCCATTTTAGAGCCACTAAGTATGGGACTGCCTTGAGACGGAGCTAGGGCGAGGGCTATAGCTGCCTCTTCTGCCGTTTGGAAAGATTTGGTTTTGATGGTCGCCGAGACGATGTGGTCACCGTTCTCTAGCCAGAAATTGCATTCCGGCTGGCTACTCCGCATGGGAAGGGGAAAGGCAAAAAAGATAGCACAAGAAGGCATACGTCATGGGTTGCTATACCAAAGTCGAAGTTCCGGTGTGGGACATCCAAGACACAGCAGAATACTTGTACAGTAACAGGAAAGGGAACATATACATCGCCGCACAGGAAGGTTCTAATCACGCTGTAAGCTCAACACATTCAGTCTCAACAGAAATCGTAGAAATGATGAACAGATTTCTTATACAGTCTGCACATTGGAAAAGTAAATGAAAGCGTTTTCCTATTCTGTCGAGTTCAGCACACGTTTCATACTTGTATTTCTTGTTGTTATGTCAAAAGATTATTTACGGTCGGCATGTTACAAGATTAAAATCTGTATGTTACAAGATTATTTACAGTCGGTCAATCAGATTGGTCGTATGAAGAAATGTCATTAATGCATCTAACGCCCTTTGTTGATGGGATTGTTGTTCCCAGGTACCTAAGACCTTCTCAAAACTCTAAGATTCGATGGTAAGTTGTTGGATCCTGGTTAATATTGTCAAGCATTCTTCATTATACTTGGGGCAGCTAGAAAAAAAAATAGTTTAGATCTTCTTCCATGTGACAGTGATGGCGATTCGGGCTTTATATCAGTCCATAATTATATATTTATTTATTCGTGTATGTGACTTTCAAACGGAAGCGGTGGTAGAGTATTTCTATATTTCTTGGTCAATTTTGTGGAGATATATTTCGAATACACGGGTCGATTTTAAAAAGGGGCTTGTAGTGGTATGTTGAGGATATTCAGAGCTTCTTCAATTCTTTTTTTCCAAAACAACCTAATAAGGGTGCGAGCGTCAGTTTTTGTAAAGGGGACGACCTCCGTAGTATCTATATAATGTCCTCTAGCAGCAGCAGCAGCATCTGCAGTCTCATTTCCAGTTACCGCTATGTGCCCCGGTATCCACTGTAACACTGCATGATGTCCATTTCTTTTGATAATTCCATAAGTAAATAAAACTTCAAAACACAACCGTGGATTCTATGAAGTGGCGGGTGAATGCTCTAATGACTGCAGAGGAGCGCGTCAATCAGTCAGACTGACCCATTTCTGTGAGGCTGCTTGAGAGTTAATAAGCTGGAGTGCCATCTTTCTTCCGTGCAGCTCCTCAGTTGTTGAAGGGACACTATGGGAAAGTTTGTAGCTACGAGTTGTCTTGAGCGCAGGAATTACTATTGCAGAGGATGATGTGCCGTTATACAAAGATCCTTTTGTGTACACGTGTATGTAGTCGGAATACGTGCAGTGGATATAGCTTAGTGTGTGTTGCAGCTTAACAGTTTGTGGCTGTATTGATTTTTGGGTTAGGCCTGGAACAATAATATCGATTTCTGGCATTCCCATTGTCCAAGCAGGACAAGATAGTGTTGAGTAATATTTCGTCGAAACTGGCGTATCGGAACGCAGCGCTTTGATGGCTTTACCGTATCTTGAAGCTGGTCTTTTGTTGTTCAGATTAACAAGACAATGCCATTTGTTTCAAGATTTATGTCTTAAATGCACTCGTAATGTCTCCTGCGTACGCATGATTGCCAGGGGAAGTGCAACAGCTTCTGCTGTTGTAGCAATACCTGACATGCCCTGAGGCACACCAAGAAAAATCTTTAACGATTTGTTCATTTCTGCTTGAAGCTTTTTGGTGTTCATGATCGAGATACTTTGTAGGACAGGCAGGCTATACCTGAGAAGAGAATTGATCAAGGCGTTCTGCAGTTTCAACATGAACGAGCATGACTTGCCCTATGTTTTCCCTGTCAGACAGCAAGTACATTGCACGCGAAACGAAGGTTTGACTTAAAATATTTTATATCGGAGTCCAGATTAAGTTTTTATCAAGTATATAACCAAGAAACTTGTGTCGGGAAACGTTTTACAGACATTCGTGTGAAATCACATCAGCAAGAGCCTGTTGGCAACGTCGGCAAGAGCCTGTTGAAGTCTTCTTTGACTGACAAATCGATTTGCATATGTTGACCAGAGACATATGTCGTCTGCATAAATCGATAGGTGTATCTGCTTCGGAAGGTTCCGTCACGAAGACATTAGTGTGATATTAAAGAGCGCAGGACATAAAACGCCTCCTTGTTCAACCCCTCGTTCTATGATATGGTCTTGTGTGTTTTCCTCAATTGCTTGCATGAAAATAGTTCGCTGCGTTCGATACTCTTTCACCCAGTTAAAGATTTTCCCACCGAATTAATTCTAAGCTATTGCAGTCAGAATTGCCTCATGCGTGATGGAATCAAAATCAAATGCCTTTTGAATGTCTAAGAATATGGCACGAGTCTTTTCCCCATTGGCAATGCCTTGCTCAACCAAACTAACGAGATCGATTACACTGTCTGTTGCGGAACGTCCTGTGCAAAACCCTGACATTTCTTCGGGATATAACTTTGAGTTTTCGAGATACCAAGTCATTATGGGCAGAATCATATGCTCCATTATCTTGCATACGCAACTGGTGAGCACGAGTTGTCGAAACGATCCTAGCTCGAAAGGATAACGTCCAGGTTTTAGAACAGGAATACCTTTGCCCCGCTTCCAGTCATGTAGGAGCACACCAGTTCTGGGCAATGAGTCCGCAAAACGCCTCAGCAACCTGGAGAGTTATACATGAAATAAGAACTCCTCCTCAACAGAGATACCCATTCAGAGCCCTCGCATTGCGCCAAGGTTGTGCCGATATCTGAGTTCTTCGCTTTTGTCACTTCGTTTACCTATTTCACGTACTACAGTAAATTATATAGTTTTGAGTAGCGTTTTTTTT
>JABSTQ010006553.1:0-23904 GCA_013358835.2 Ixodes persulcatus | reverse complement strand
GGCGTCGACAAGACGAGTGCAAGCAAAGCACCTGGCCGCCGCCTGTCTCCGCTCCTGCGGGTAAGTGCGTGGAATTACAAGCTTGCCAAAGCTAAGTTCACGCGCACGCTGCACATGCTTGCACACGAGAAGGGCACCAGATTACAAACGAGACTTCAGCAACATCCACCAGGGGCGCCACTTGCTAATCGTTTCATTCGTTTTAATATTCCCTTTCGTTTTTTTTTTTTTTTTCAGCAAGAGATTGGAATGTCCGATGTGATACTGCTCCCTTGAACACGTCGAGACTATGAAATAAGCGCCGAAATTTCGTTGTAGTATCCCTCTTTCGTTATCGTTAAATATCCCTTTAAGCTCTCCCGAACGTAGTTTTAACCAAATGCGAGCGTACTAAGCGTATTTTCTAGGTCTGGTTCAAATCCCTTTTATTAATAAAAGAGGTAGTACAATTCCTGGGCTTGCTGTTCTTTCGTGTACAGCAAGCTTGACCCAGTTCCCACCAAAACAGCGAGGACTTTGCAACCAGTCTTCTGTTGACGAGTGGCCCCGTGGTCGAGTGTTCCTATGACGAAATGTCCGAGATCTAGAGCGCCGGTGTGACCAATTGTCCTGTGGCAATGTCCCCGGTGACGAGTAAGATTCTGGCAAGTCGGCCTCTTCCATTTTGTAGCTAAGAGCGGGCTGACATGGAACGTTCGCCAAATTCGTTTCGCACGTCACAACGTCAAAATTGTTGTTTGTGTAACATGATTAGTCATCTTACCCATAGCTTGGGCCGATGTCCAACACGTGAATGCACTTTTCTTCCACAGCCCCAAACGAATGCGCCCACCCCCACCCCCGCTTCGGCAGCATTCGAGGAAACCAGGCGTCGCTCTCTCCCATTCATGTCGCGGCCATCTTGGGGCTCGCGCCCCAGTTTGGACTAATGCCGGTAACGACACGTCCCCCCCGAAAGACGTCGTGGGCGCTCCGCCGTGCGGACCGATGACGCGGGCCAAAACCGGATTAAATATTGGCAGCGGACGCCCTCGCCTCTCTCCTCGGGAGGATATCTCTTGCGTCAGTTCTGGCACTGATCGAACGGCGGGCAGCGAGCGAGAGGGAGGGGGGCTTCATTCAGCCCAGCGAGGCGATATCGCAAACGAAGCCGCCTAGCGTGGACGCGTCCGCACTACACGGACTCCGCACGCCGTTGGAGCGCTCGCAAACAGCGCGCTGCGTGCGTGCCGCTGCAAGGCCTCGACGTCCATTCCGCTCGGATGGCCCACGCTCAGATAAGAGCGACACAAACATCACGGCGAGACGACCACAACAGCGGCGGCGGCAGCCGAGAGCGTCCCCCGTGCGTCTAATACGCGGCGGGCTCCGTGTTTAGGACAGGCCGCCGAGCGAGAGAGAAAAATCTCCCCTCCGCGAAAATGCGAGCAGCACAAAGAAGCGCAAGAGCCGAATATCATCAAAAGCGGTGCGCAGCGAGGGGAAAGTCTAATGAATCTGACGTCACATTGCAGTCGGGGGTCACGTGGCAGGCCTCTCCCCTCCCTCTGTGTGAAGTTCTTTCTCCGCAGCAGCGTTCCTGTTTATGCTTCCATGTGTGCTGCGCGCTACCAAGGGGGAGCCGGCTTCCCGCGAAGGGGGCGCGGGCAGGGAGGCTGGGGAAAAGCGCCAAGCAAGAAAGCACAGCCAAAAAGCGACATTCGCATCCGTTTTTCGTGTTTTCTTCTCCCGCGCCCGGCGGCGGTGGCGGCGCGCCGGGGAGCTTTCCTTTCGGTCTTCCCTCTATTCCCTATTTTGACGTTTTTTGTTTTCATCCCTTCTGCAGCGTACGCGCGGCAAGGGCCTTCTTTGCCGTTCCGCTGCTTTTCTGCTCTCTGCTTGGTTTCGTTTTTATGTCTTCCTTTCTCACCGAGGGCTATCTTCTCCGCTCCCCTTCCCTCGTTTTGCTCAGGCGCTTTTCCTTCTCGGCGTGTCCGTCTTTTACATCTCTGGATGGCCGCCACTGCGCCAAGCTTTGCTGCGCGTTGTGTCTTCGAACGTCAGGCGTTCCTTCTTACCCATTTTTCTTCAGGAAATGAAACGAACAAACAAGCAATGGCGCGTGTAAGCTATGAAGAAACCTGCGATGTTTCTTCGCAGTTTCTTTCTCGTGAAATGTGCACGTGCAATGGTGAACCGCATTAAAAACGGCGTTCAGTGGAACGATCGTGCGATGCGAAATAGAACGGAGAAGAATTAACCGTGTTCGGCTATATCTCCTGCTTTCTCTCTTTGTAGAGAAGGCTCTGCATCATTTCCGAATACCGTCTTCGATCAAGCGCTTGATTTGGGAAGCCTCAGCGCACTGAAGTACAAAACAGGCTCATTCACTACCTCGTGGAGCATGTTAAAGACCCAAAGTTAGCGGTTGTACTGCACTGGGCTAAATATCTTATTCACAGCAAAGATACAGCCGTTCAGGCGTACTTGCATCTAAGATGTCTAAACATACAGGCAACACTATTTTAGAAAACAGACTCGGCCCTTTATTGCTAGGATTTATTTTGGTTGAGGCGACTAATTGAATATGGTGGAAGGTTCCGAAGCACGAACAAATTGCGTCCCCAAGCGCAAGTAACTCGCCCCACAAACCTTGCTTCTTTTGAAAGTTTTTTTTTTAATTTTTTTTACACATTTGAAGAGAGGGAAACGTGAAACTTTAGAGTACTGCTCCAAAGAATTTTGTGCCTCAGTGGTTATATGTGCTTCCTCGTAGGTCTCGCTGCGCTAGAAGGCAGCTCGGTGGGGACGGCACAATAATAATTGGAGTTGTGTGGGTATTTATACAGCGTGTAGTTGGTCAGCCATTTGAAAGTTGCGACGAGTCTCTCGCTGCAGATGACCAATTGAGCCAGTGCAGTACAACCGCTAGCCCGGGGTCTTTAACGTGCACCACGCAGTAGGGATACACGATCGCACGTCGATACGATGCTCATCCAGATCGAAACGGGCAGGGGTGGGGATTGTACCCAGGATCTCTGGCTTCTGCAGTGCGAGCTTTCGCTCTACGTGCTCCGAGCTGGTGTGCGCTTGCCCACTCGGCCACCGATCCCCCATGGAGACGGCAGTAGCCCACCAAGTATAATGTTCCAGACTGAGCTTACTCATTTGTTTGGGGTTTCCGAAGCAACCCAGGAACCCGGCTTCGGTGGTGCGTCGTAATGTTTGCTTCGTTGTCACCAGATGACGCCACCTTGATAAAAACGTAAAGCCGCTTGATAAAAACGTTGTTTACAAGTACTGCCGACCATTGCTGTGGAAACGCGCAAGTCTCGAGCCACGAACGGGTGCTCCGCCGCCAGTCGCTTGCGAGGGCCGATCATTTCGGTGCTGCACCGCCATTGTTTCATAGGGCCGCTCGAGACATGCCCCTCATACACTGGCGCATTTCACGCTACTTGAAAGACAAACACAAACACTTCAAGGGGCTTTAACTCGAAGCATTGTACGCTGCACTTCTGTGCTGGTTGGACGCAATACCCGCTGACTCCACCACAAAACGAGAATCACGTTTGAGAAACATTTTTCGCTTGCCGACAGCGGTGCCAACAGCGCGGTAATGTGGATGCAACCTTGTATACTTTCGGGTCAGTGGGTACCGTTTTACAAATTATTCCAGTTATACGCCTTTTCGCTCACTCTTGCCCATCGCAGCCTTCCTTTGTACCTCTCTCTGGGGAGCGCTCCCAGTTCTGGGGCAAAAACGTGAGTTCGACGTCGTACAGGCAACATGATGCGTACCTCCTTTGCCGCTGAAATTGCAACGCCACTGGAGCGTACGATAACGGTCGCTCTTCTTGTTGTCCAAGCTCATTAAAAGAAGATTAACAAAAAGAAACGAGTTAGAGGTAAATGCTAGAGTATGTTTTCCCCGCAAATCTGAGAATCACGTTCGTTATCCCCGAAGATATAACTAAACGCTAGAAAACATGAAAAACCTCCGACCAGTCATCCCATCATAAAATGACCTTTCAACCGCCAAGCGCGTGTCGCTCGCGTGGGCAGCTTGCCAGGTATATTCGCCCGCACTAATAACACCAGTCGTGACGCCTTTTTCTGAGCATTTTGAAAACAGCAAGAGCGCGCGTTCATAGCTTTGATAGGCGCTGAAGATGCGCGAGGGCGGAGATTCCGAAAATTCCTGTGACGCTTCTGCGGTACCTTGAAAATTATTTTCCGCGGCCTCCATGCACCAAACTGAAAAATAATCTTGATATTCGCGATCCCGCAGGCCAAATGAAACTATTTATGTGATTTTACTCAGATACAGAATATCCTCAGCTTCCCTTTAACGAGTGGTGTCCCGAACACATCACAGCGCAGGTCTCCCCTATAGGGACCATTACGGGTGTACCGCAAGAACGTTTGCCAAGGACGGACGAGAAGCGGCGTCGAGCGATGTCATACGGAGAAGCCCACCGGACGCCGAAACAGGAATATCCCTTCGCTTTGGCTGCACATGGCGGTGTCCCTGGAGGGCTTCTCAAACCTCAACGAGCGCTGGGAGCGACGCCGAACGTTTCGTCATAGCCGAGGTCGAGGAGCCGGGTGGGTCCACGAACCACGTGCTCGGAACAAAGGCGACCGACCCGGGGTTCCTTTCCTCTCTCAGCGACGCTGCTTCGGAACGGCTCGAATCGCAGCTCTCGGGGGCTTCGGCTGCAGGCTGTTGTTTTTCATCCGTCGGCGCGGGGTTTCTTCGGAGGGGGTCGGGAGCGCCGCGGTCTCCACCGGAGGGCTTCCCGTTTCGCTCAAGAGCATGGCTGTGCTACCTCCGTCCGTTGGCGTCTCGGGGACCTTCCAGGGCATCAACGGATGTGTAACGCAGGCCGCTGCCCTGAATGCGCGAATTTCCGGAACGACCTGCCCCATACTCCATCGTATCACTCGAAAAATCCGATGCTTTCCTCGCGAAACTGCAGCCTCTTTGTTTTAAACCAGAAGGTGAAATCTCAGTAATGTGTGTAATTGTTTTTGTAAGTGTCGTTATGTAGAAATGTACTATATGTAATTGTACTCACCTGAATAGTGTTGTATCCTACTTTCATAACCAAACCTTATGTATTGTGGGAACCATGGGGTTCCCTATATCCCTATCTAGGTCTAGCTTCGAGCAGGCCGTGGGAGTCGTCGTCACCAACGGCGGCGGCCTCCCGGATACAAGGAACCGAGGCCGAATTCCCCGAAGGGGCCGGCGCTCCCTTGCCCACTTTGGGTGATGATGTGCCACCGGCGCACCCGAAGGAGGGCCAGGGGCTCTCGTCGGCGGAGGCCCTGGCTCTACGGAGCTCGGTTTTTCTTTGTGAGCCTCCGACTTTCCGTGAATCTGTCTAATGCAGCAGCGCGGGAAACCGACCGGGTGATACTGGCAATTCAGCTAGCGCCCAGACGTTTCATGTGTAAGGGCGAAGCGTGTTGGCATTTGAGTCAATAAACACGTCGAAAACGGACTCACTGTGTTGGTGTTGTCTCTCGTCCACCGGTGCCCCCAAAAGGCAGTTTATGGACGGACCCGGCCGTAGCCGCGCAAAGAGCGGACTACGGAGTGGGTATTTACCTCAATGCGGACCAGGGGTTAATTCTCAAATTCCCACAGTATTTGTATTTGTTTATTTTGAGTTCCCAATAACGACCGAGGCACCTGTTAGTAACAAAGCAGATTACATAAAAATACAAGCAAGAAAGGTTTCATCATTCCAAACACACAAAAAAAAAAAAACAGAAGGAACAACAACATAATAATTCAATAGTTATAAAGCATAAACGTTATTTCAGTACACGAAGCAAGCACTTCTTAAATTGGGGTACGTTAGGGTTGAAAATGTCAATGTCATCTGATTCCAGGTGATTGAATTAGTTTTGCAGTCGGCCTGAGTGTGAAGTGACATCAGTACTATTGACATGGAATGTGCGATTATAACGAACATTTCTGCCGGGTATGGGATAGTTAATAGGTGAAACCTGAGAGCTAATATTCACTCTAAAAAAAAAAGTGTCGATTTAACTCTTTTTGGAGTGTAAGTGGCTTGTCACAGAATCCACTCTTTTAAAGAGTAACTTTAACTCTTCGGAGACAAGTGTAGGTTTAACTCTCCCATACAAGTGTTCACTTAACTCTTCTATAGAGAGTCACGCCAATACTTTTGAGAGAGTCAGGGCTACTCTTTTGATGTGTCAGTGTAAGAGTTAACTTCACTCCTTTGTGTAGAGTAACTATAACTCCATGAGAAGTGTTGCCGAAACTCTTTGAGGATAGTAAATTTCACTCCATTGTGTAGAGTGACAATAACTCTATCAGAAGTGTTGCCGAAACTCCTTGTTGACGAGTGAAGGATGCTCTCCAGGGAGAGTTACCTTCATTCCATCGTGTAGAGTAACTACAACTCTATCAGAATGTCACCTGAACTCTGTATTCAAGAGTTACGCGTACTCGCCAGGAAGAGTTACCCTCACTCCATCGTGTAGAGTAATTTCAACTCTATTAAAAGTGTTGCCTAAACTCTGTATGCAAGAGTTAAACATGTTCTCCGGGAAGAGTTGAATTCACTCGTTTGTCAAGGGTAACTAAAACTCCATTAGAAGTGTTGCCTGAACTCTGTATTTAAGAGTTAAGCACGCTCTCCAGGAAGAGTTGGTATAATCTTTTTGTGGAGTAAATACAACTCCATTAGAAGTGTTGCCTACAGTCCGTATTAAAGAGTTAACTATGCTCTCTAGCAAGAGTTAATGTCACATAACAGCACACTTGAGCAGTTTGTATGACCCCTCCTTAGAGAGTACTTAACTCTTTAATACAGAGTTTAGGCAACACTTGGAATGGGGCTGTAATTACTCTACAGAAAGAACTGTGTACAGTAAGTACAGCCCCATTTGATGTGTTGCCTAAACTCTGTATAAAAGAATCAGCATGCCTCTTCAGGAAGGGGTCGCACAAACTCCGCTCAATTATATTGTTAAATGTTGTTTTTAGTGTGTTGTTGAGTGTAAGGTAACCCACTGAAAAGTAACGGAAACGTCTGAAAACAGAATTAGAAGAACGGAAGTGTAAAATTGGCTTTGTTGGTAAAACAAACTTGCTAAAAAAATTTACAAAAAATAACTTTTCTCGGCAATCGGCATTTCTAGCCTGTTGAAGTGCGACCACTGTACTTTTCATTTTGCAATTATTCTATGGAATGTCAATAGCTCCCTTAATTTCACCGTAATTTGGGATACTTTTCTCCTTATTGTACGAGTTGTTGCATAGAACTAGGGACAACTCAAGTATTTTGCAATGAACAGTAGCCCTAAAATTTAAAAGCGGCTATGGACAAGTTCACAAGGAGATGGTTGCATAGGAAATGTGGAACTGCAGCTGAAAAATGACATGAACAGAGGTTATCCTGCACAGAGGTTATCGGTTCTCATGAAAAGTCAGCATAGAAAGAAAACAATAGAATAGAGTTTAAGAAACCAAGATTTTAATTTCAGCACATGGCAAAAAAGGCAAAACTGGCACACAAATGTCCTCTGGCTAACAAGTTTTTAACTTCGTGGTCAAGTCTAAAGCCAAGACGGACTTTATTTTGTACTTCAAACCAATGAAGTGTCCAATCACTGCGAGTGACTGGCCTGCTTTTTGGCGGTAAGAAATGTCGTGGACTCCGTGCGATGCAAGAACGAGCGCTGCACCAGCCACAATATCCGTCACCTCAAAGGAGTGGTCCTCCCACACCTTAGTTATGGCACGTGAGTCCTCTTCGTTGATTCGCATCACCGGATAGGTCGATCGGTCGTGTCCCTTCTCCTGTGAAGAATGAATGCTTAAATGTAGAGTCAGCAATATTAAAAGAGAGAAAACTGCTCGCTAAGTGCCCTTAGTTAATACCAGTGCACTCATTTGCGAGACAATAGACCATTTTCAAAAATCCCAGGAGCCATTCATAGGGTGCGCTCCAATAGTTTGCTGGGACTCGCTGTTGCTGGAACAAGAAGAAAAATAAATTTAAAGGCAGCCCAAACCCAGAACATACAGGTTTAGATTGGTGAGTATTAAAATAACTGATAAATATGCCACATGTCAAAACAGAACATGCACAACGGCGAGCTTAAGCTCTGCCACAACCGACACTACTAGAGAGTCAGCGAGCTGCTCATGTGTGCCACTTCATCGTGTTGCTGCACAATAGACGTGGGCTGTATATTTTTATTGCATGCGGATGAACTGGTTGTACCACTCTGGATGCAGGGGTAGGCACATGCATTGCAAGGTCGAATTTAGAGCTCTTTTTTTTTCAAATATTAGAAACGTTAACCTATAAACTGCTTAGCCCTACTCTTGCAACATCACAGTGTCCCTCAATCCTTCACCTAGACTTAAGACATGTTTATTACAATCTCGACATTTCAGTTCACACCTATATTTCTACGTTGATTTGATAGAAAAAAAATGAAATAGTTTTAAGAATTGGGGTGTTTGCGGCACAGAAATATGTAGTTATAAATTTATTGCCTCCATATTATTTACAAATTATAAATCAAACCGCTGGCCTCCCCTTCGGCTCACCAGTGTCAAATGTACTACTAAATTATCAGTCCAATAAATACCCTCTTATACAAAAAAAGTATGACAGTAGAACAGAACATGATGCTTGAATCAATAAATCACTTATATAAAAAAATACTTGTCGAGTAAATACAATTACTGGCAAATACACTCGCATAGCGCGGTGACATAGCTGACACTTCACAACCACCCAGCCCCCCCCCCCCCCCCCTCCCCCCAAGCTGAATCTTGGAAAATATGGACTACTCAACGCCCTGTGGATTTCGGCTTTGGATATACTGGGAGGACTTCACTACAGCACACATCTACCGTCAAGAAGACAGCTATATTTTAACGGAAAAGATTAACTAAAAATGACTTCAAACACGAAAATAACCAATCAGAACGTCACCCACAGACTATTAGAATAAAAAGCATTTACAAATAACGCTGTACAGAACCTTTCGGGCCGATCGTTGTGGACTGCACGCGAGACTCGTCGGAGATTCCCATCCCCGAGTTAGGCACGGTTCAAACTCATCGGATCAAGACAAAACGTACATTGCGTAGCAAGAACACATGTCCCCGATGGTCAAGAGGAAGGAGAGAATCCTCTCCTTGTCACTCACATGGAAGAGAAGGTGGTCCGTCGTGTCTTCGGTCCGTCGAAGCTAGTGGTGACATGTATGGCCACAACAAAGGAAGATCACCGGTGTGTAGGCGCAGCCGACAGAATATCCAAGGTCTTGACGATCCGCATGTTGAAGATCGCACTTGGCATTAAACCATCGTTCTTACCGGTTCCCCAGTAGGGATAGCGTGGATAAAACAGATGCCGAGCCGCTTCACTCGATAAAAAAAAAATGTCCGCTAAGCAATAAAATGCACTCAAACAACTTAGAAACTGACCCCACGGTGTCCTGATATGAGCATGTTGATCTTGCCATTCTTGAAAAGAGCTAACACTGCCGGAAAAAAAGAACTCCATAAATTGCGGAGCGCATCTGCCCCTTTGCAGTTCGCGGATGCGCGTGTTGGACATTTGAGGGGACCATCCCCACCGTCTTCCAGTCCCTACCTTATCGTTAGGCCTTGGTTCACGCGATCCCACTTTCTGTGTGTGTGGGTGTGTGTGTGTGCTGCGCGGGCTGGGCTCCGTCACTCCTAAGCTGAAAGTGAAGAGGAAGCCAAGGTGCTCGGTGAACCAATCGCACGTTTCGCTTTAATCACGTGATCACGCTTCCTACCGTAACCACGCGCAGAGAGCGGAGCAGGCGATAGCTGGTCTGGCGGGCGCGTAGCTCCTCCGATACTATCAGCTTAGGAATGAAGGGAGCCCTCCTCCTTCAAGGACGGACGCCGAGTCCCCTACGCTTTCAAAGCAGGGATTTGGAGAGATTAGTAATGGTGGGTGGGGAAAGCGGGAGGGGAACTGTTTTCTCATCACCTTCTCTCGCCCTTTTCGAGGGAGAGATAGAGTTCTTGCGCGAGGCCAAGGGCGCGCCCCTCCACTGCACTCTTGCCTTTCTCGAATTCTTCCGTTTGTCTCAGCTGGTATTTGCTATCCGGGTATCCAAAAACCAACATGGTAGAGATTGTTTAGACATGATAACTCTAGAACAAGAGGACAAAGAGGGATTGACAGACACGAAGCACCGAACTCAGCTTGAAGCCTCATGTCAAAATTAAAAAGATAATGATAAATCAAATGTCTCCCAACGAAAAAAAGGGGGCGATATAAATTTTAAGAAGATTATCGGCCACTTTGGCGTTCCTCAGAGCACCAGTGTAGCTAACTAGCTTATGCCTCAAAATAAACAAAAAAGGAGAGCATGCGCACAAAAAAAAAAAAAAAAACAGCATGCATACAAACATGAGGAATGCGCCACATCGGTAGTCCAAAATATCGACATGTGGGCGATCGTACGGGTGTAGTATTATAGCCCCACGTGCAGAATCCGTGTGCACGCTTCAACCAACATTGTTCCATGTCTTAACCTAATATGTTGACGGTCTACAAATGACGGCATGATTACGTTGCACACGCTCGCGTGCACACTTACTGTCTCTTAATTAAAAGCAGAATGCCCCGCCTTCATGGTGAGGGCCAGGCCACAAAATCTGGGAATTCGCATGATGGGCTTTATAAAACTAGCTTCTTGAAGGCAGGGCAAAGGGCGGGTGTCAGTCGTGGGGCATTTGACATCGGGTGCTTTTGTGCACCACTCGATCATATATAGGGCATGTACTTTCTGTGAAGCGGTCTCCTTTTGGGAACTTGGTAGTCCACTGTGAGAAGTGCTCGTCCTTTGCTGGATAAAACACAGATTCCGCGGAAATAAAAACAGAAAACAGAGGGCAAAATTTTCGAGGCGTTCAGAATCAGTGTAAAGAAAGACGACAGTCGCATCAGTGCGTCGTCACTCGTTTCATCAAATAAGGAATTCAGATTCATTTGGCTTGAGGTATAATAAAGTGTGTATCAGTGGCGTAGCCAAGAAATTTTTTCACAGGAGGTGTTTTCTTGGCTTAAGCTGTTTGAAAGACACAAAAAAAGAGAGGAAAAGAAACTACCCAAACACAATTTTCTTTACTATTTTCCTGTTTCCTAGACGACAAAAATTCAACCTTTTTTGCCACATCTCGTTCGTACAATATTTAAAAAAGTGAAATTTAATGTTAAGCGACGAAAGAACGCAGTCATAAAATATTATAATTGGCTTTGAACAAGAAAGTCCAGACAGGCTCACAGAAAATTACGGTGTGTACACTTCAATGCGGAACACTCGGGTATCCATTGAGTGAAAACTACGGAAAAGTGTAATAAGGTTGATAGCTGGGCTAGTTGGTAATCGTTGTACATATTGGAATAAAACAGCGCACAGGTACAAAAAGGAAGAGACAAACCAGACAGACAGCACTCTGTCCTGTCTATACCTGTTTTCACCTCAAGAACCGAAGTAAAACAAGTCCGGCTCCTCGCGGAACATTACTAATTTCCCCCTTTATGAGGATAATGAAGACATAAGTAGGTGAATTTTAGATTAGATATATGTCATCTTATCAAGACGTACACGTTCTAAACGCCAAAACCATCGCTTTTAACTCCGACAACCGAATCTCGTAAGAACTATTTCGCGCCGCGTAGGAACAATGCGCAAAACTTCCTTTTTTCTTGAGGTGAAAACAGGTATAGTTTGTCTCTTCCTTTTTGTATCTGTGCGCTGTTTTATTCCAATATGTACGGAAAAATGCCAGAGAATAGCGAAGTTTAGAATACGATTGAAAACAAAAACTGCAATGCGCACTGGCGCAATGAGCACGCTCATTGTTCCTGCGCGGATCACATTTTTCAGAAATTATCGTTGTATAGTCATGTTTTAGGTTATTTCCGTTCTTCGTTGTCGTTTTAAGAGAAAGTGGAAGAGAAAAATACCCGTTTCTATCATTTTGTGGGATATAAACATTTAGTGGAAGCCGCCGTCGGTCGATAGAAAGAAGCGAGGGTACCTTTTCGGTGCTGATTTGCATATTCCGGTGAATGTTCAAAAGCGCAGCCGCTATTGGCGACGTGCGCGATCGAAAGTGTCGCTGTGGTCGGCCTTCCACAATTGGCCGAATGCTGACTATGACGTCAGCAAAGGATTTCTCATCGACGGAAATAAGACGAATGTAAGACCTTGAATTTTGACGCTGTTGGCAGCGTTGCTTTGAGAGCGCAATGATTTCAAGCTTCCACCATGATAATTACAAACACCATCGAACTTGTTGTCGCAAGGTAATGACGCAACGAGAGGAAACCATAGGAGGGCGCCACCGAAACATCTCGCCTCTAATACTGCTTTCACCATTAAGCTTAGACTAGACGCTCTGATTTCAGCGCGAGCTTTTTGCCCTTGCAAAAACAAGTGTGATCGCGCAGGCACGCGCAACCAAAGCACTGCCGAAGCCAGCGAGCTCGCGTTGAAGGCGGAGCGTCTGGTTTCAGCTTAGAACGGAGTAGCATGCGCCCCTGGGACGTTGAAGCACTCAGGTATGACTTCAGTCTTCGGAGTCTCGAGAACAAACGTTCCGCTTCAGCGCTGCTAACGAGCATGGTGGCCAGGATTTGCAGCAGGCGGGTTACATTAGGATACAAGGCCTCTGGGCAAATGCAAGTTGCCTGTACCGCCGAGACGCGCTAAGTGGTGCGGTCCGTCCACATCTGTGTGAAAACCAGTACTTCCCCAGGAAGTTTATTAAACGGAACGAATGCTCCGCACAGGCTGGATATTTGCTCGAAATCGAGGCTTGCGACATATAGACTGGCGTCGTTGGCCACAACATCACTCTCGCCTAGGGCGGACGATGCTGCCTGACGTGAATGTGCTGACTCTGTTGGAGACGTTGATGACACGCTTGAACTTGTAGGTCAATAATCATTCTTAAAAAAAAAGCGTCAAGGAACATCTTGGTTCTTAAACTCATTTTTTAAAGTCTACATACGTGAAGAAAGTTCCACGGCTCACGTGATGAACGCAAGCATGCAAACATTACCCACTGCAGCGATTAAAGAAGTCAACTAGGTACGCTTTGAAAGCAAGTGATTATGAGCATTCCAAAGCTGCTTCAACAGTGCATATACTGTCGCTTTTCTCTCTTGCTTCTTTTTTTTTCAATTATGGCGACGATTTTGTGTGTGTGTTTTTGCATTTTTGTTCGTGTATTATTGAAGCTAAATGAGTACAGGCGAGTAAACCCTAAAAAGAAAAGACGGGACAAAAAAAAAAACCGCTAAGCTGTTTGTTATTTTGTCGTCCGGTTTTCTCCTCATTGTAGGGTTCCTAAAGTCAGAGTATTTTGTTGCGCTGCCCTGAAATTGTCGTCGAGTCCTTGACACTCAAAGGGTAGGGGAACTTTAGTTAAGCCGCCTGCATTCCCCGAAGCGAGGCCAGCGTCCTTCGAGGACAGGATTTCGCGGCTTTTGTGATGTCGGGAGCTGAGCCATTCGCACCTGCGAGCCTGAAGAAAGGCTTCGGGCCGAGTTTGGAGAGAGCTGTTCGAAGAGCTGGAGCCGGAGATGGGGTTTTCACCCAGTCCACGGACAGTGTCGTCTTCTTCGTTTTGCTTTGGTATGTTGTGGGCCCCTCGCCGGAATAACTTGACGAAACGAAACACACACAAAAAAACATATACTGACATTGGAAAGGGGGAAGAGGTAAAGAGGACAACCATGGAATTTTGGGGGTGTTCCGACTCTTGAACCCGTCCCTTGGCTACGTCACTGGTGTGCAAATATCTTCGTGTTTTCCAAATAAAATTCAGTTGCCAGTAGCGCTCCGAGTTTGCACTACTACTTCTTTCAGCTCAGTTGTTTGTTTTTCCTTGCACTTCTAAGTATAGGTATGTTGCAGCTGACGTCACTTCCGGCTAAACTGTACGTCAAAACCAACATTGTCGTCTGCCTTCGCGCCATGTTGGAGGCATTCGGCGTCTTATTGTGATAGCAGTAGTGCTGTAAAGTCATAAAGCCGTCTTTGTATAACCGCATTTCAGAATATTTTCTTGTCCTAGTCAATCGCAAAAGGTTCTTTACCTAACACGAAGTGCAGTTCATAAACCCGTGGTTAGGGTACGAAGCTTTTCTGTCAAGATCATAGAGCCAACATAATAATCTAAAGCGAAAAGTCCCATGCGTTTGGCCGCGACGGGAGGGCGGTGCATAGACGCGGACATCGGCGACCCCATTTGGCGGTCCATATGAGCTCATCGCTGGCGACGCATATGCACAAAGGAGCAGCGAAAAATCACCTGTAAATTCTGCACCTTTTTTTTTTACTTTGCAGAAAAACATTTGAACTGCGCGTTGACAAAATTAAATAAAGGTAGGCTGTACCAACTAACTTATTAAAACATCCTTGCCCATCTTCCCCCCCCCCCCCCCAACAAGAAAAGAAAGCGGATAGGAAATTAAAAAAAGCTTTCCCGTGAAAAAGAAAAAAAAAAAAAATCCGCACCGAGCAGCGTCGAACATGCGCCAACTTAGCGCCAACCCCACAGCGGCGCCATCTGTTGACTGCCCGTGATATTGCGAGGAGAAACTAACTCTCGCTACAGTTACTCTCGACCTCGAGTAAGGGTTAAGGGAGAGTACCATCGAAAGAAGCGGTCGCGAAAGAGTAACTTTGATGAAGAGAGGGTTAAAGTAGAGTAAGTTAGGGCACTTACTCTCCTTTGACACCTTTTTTTTTTAGAGTGTATGGTTACGTAACGTGGGCTGGACGACGCGATGATGGCGCACGAGGGACCAACGTTGCGACGAACGTGGGGCTGCTACTTTGGAACTGCCATTCGTGGTATAAGCCAATCGATCTTCAAGCACAGAATATCGACCGAAAGGGATATAGATGCAGAACAATCGTACCACAAACGTTGCACACAAATTCGTCGTCGGCGTTGTCTGCTTCACTCGTCGAAGTCGCGGATAAAAAAAAAAAACGCGGTCAGGTGTGGCCACGTGACTTTCGGCAATGATCTTCCTCGATCATGTGTCGATTTTGGTTTGGAGCAGTTGAGTTTTTTGTCTATGCATAGATACGTGGCTCTGCAGCAACATATTGTTTTGGTAGTCTCCTGACACCATATTAAATTGTCTAAGAAAAATATAATTGGGGTTGGGGGGGGGGGTGTCGATTTTATTGTAAGTCTCCCACGCCTGGTACTGGTGCTTGTAGCAAATACCCACCCTTTGATAGGGCGCGTGAGCCCTGGTTTGCATCCGCGGGTGTGTCTTCAACGTCGACGGCTTAACTCACTGAGCCTCCTCATTGGGCGAACCGTCCTTTTCCGTCTGCGCCGTGGCCTCTTGTGAATGGGTATGCTTTCAGACACGAGTGCTTAACGGGGTCAGCAAAATATTTCTACTAAAAAGAAGCGCGAGTTGAGGTATCTGCGTCGCCCGAAGGACGAGCTATAGAAGCTGCTAACCGATCCGGCTCTACTTTGGGCGCCAACTTATGTGGGATATTTACGAACTGGCGCGGTCCCAGGGAAATCATACGCAACGGCCAAATGAGTTAAAAAAACGCTTTAGTCACTCAAACACCCAGCGACCTACTTGTGTCTCGGCTTTCATCTTTCAGAAGCTGCCTGCGGGAGTCTCTGGCCAATCGCCTAGTGTCTTTTTGTTGTTATTTATCTTCACAGGAGTATCCACAAAGTTTTAGAGTCAGATACTTTATTAAGATTGCGGCAGAACCTCCCCCAACCATTCATTACTGCCAACCAATGTCATGAGAGAGTAGCGCCACTGCCTTCCATGCCTGTTAGCAGGGCTCAGACCGATACTATTGGAAGGAAATTTTCTGTTCCATCTCCGTTGCAATCACAATCCCCATTTTGCTTCTTTCAACATTCAAAAGGCGATTTTCTGTTCCATCTCTGTTGCCATCACAATCCCCATTTTGCTTCTTTCAACATTCGAAGCTTCGAAACATTTGTTCCGAACCAGGCGCACCAATATTGCTATTTAGTACCATCGTGCTGAAAGCGTTACTCCTCAATATGAGCGTCTTTGGAATTGTGTTCGCAATCAATATATCAATCATGCTTGTCTCGATATATCTTTCACAATTATATTATTTGTCTTGCGTATTTAAAGAGAATAAATGTATTTCACAATGCTGTCAAGTATCGAAGTCACATATGGTGGCGGTGCGAAGATGTGCGCTTGTTTCGAAGGTGTGCAGATTAAAAATCTTACTATACAAGAAATATCGTTTTAAATTTTCGTGCAGCGCGAATCTGGATTAGTCTTCAGGAGAAATGACTCATTCTATGAACCAAAATGGCGACACTTCGGGGAGCTTGATGCTACTTTCAAGATCTAGTGCCTTCAGCATTGATGCCTTTGAGGTTTGGTGCTAACTGCTCACCCGCAAGAACAAGACAGGCTGGAGACACAAAAAAACACCTTTATTTGAACGTGTCTAGAAATCGCTGCTTCCCCACGCGCACCCCACCCTGCATGAATGTCCTTCTTCACTAAATACCTATTCGTAACATAACTAGTCACAACTACTGCCTTTTCCTTTTCTGTGCACTGCAGAGGTAGCAGTCGTACTTCACTGGCTAAATTTCTCATCTACAGTGGGTTGAAATTTCGCCAAAACCTGGCAGACATTGCTGTTTAAACATTAAAAATTACTTTGTTTTATTTGCTTTTCTGCTTGGTTCATGAAGCGATTTGGCTTCAGCTGGCTTGTGGCGTTGCTTATTTGTCACATTCTTAACTTGTAAACGACTTTAACAAACATAACGTTCTCACAGGGTAAGCCTGAACACTAGCCTCTGAATACTTGCGCCCTCATTCGGTTCACTGTTAACTAGAAAAAAAAGCCAGAACAAACCAGAGCCACTCTGAACGTTTCCGTTGTTATATATTTGTATTATAATTAAAATGCCAATGCCTCTCGCAAGAGCTATATTGAGTAGAATGAATTACTGAACAAAAAGGCTGTCTTGGAAAGCATAATTTATCTGTATCTATTTACTCAGGTCCAAATCAATCGCGATATTTACCCACCAAGAAATGAGTCTATAAAATGTAACACCTCGGCGAAATATTTTGGTTTTATTTTAATTTTAAAGACCCATGGGAACTAGTGTCTTTGTTTAACATGTTTGTTTGTATTTCTTGTACACCAAAAGCTCATTTTAAAGAACAAATACCACCTGCAATATGGCCTGCCGGCGATACAAGTTTGCTTGAAAAAAAAAAAAACCTTGTCACATAAACTTTGTTACAACAAGTTAAAGTCTAAGTTTAGAAAAAAAGGTTTGCATGAAAATGTAGCGTAACAAAGATTTCGTTGCACGTAGAAATATTTCCAGCTTGTCTATATAAAAGATGTCTTTCGCTGGGGCGTGCCGGAGGCTTTTCGTAGGTTCGGCACAAAGAATACCCAGATTCGTAAAACTTTGTTAAAACCTTTCTGAAGGTTTTCACGACAAATCGATATAAATGTGTTTTGTGTGGCTACCTCAAGCAATCATTTTAGGTATTATGTTTTTTGACGAATGGCGGAGGTTGCTCATCAGATATAGGCACTTGCAGGGCCTTTTTATGACTAATATAAAAGAATGAAATGGCCACATAATTTATCGAGAATTATATTCAAAACGAGCTTTAATGTCTCACGCATTGATTGTATGATCCTCGCGTGACCCAAATTGAAAACGGGCATTTCCTCGAGAGGAGCTAGGTATTAAAACTAAATTAAGGTATAAACTTGAGGTAGCACTGTATATTTTCTCGCATATCAGCAGAATGTTTCATGTAATCTGAATATTAAAAGCGTACAGTGCGGGAGAGAACCTCAGCGATGAATTCTATCAACCTCTTCATTCTAAGTGCGACTTTATCGTGTGAGTATTAATATTGTAAACTACAATATACATGTTTTCAGTTCTTGACTGATGTACGTTGGTAGCATTATAGATCCGTTTATAGCGTTTTCTATCCCCGCCTATACCTGCGCTTTTTTATGCGTGATTAGTTTTGTTGGGGATAGAAGAGGCACAAGGACGACCAGCGCCTTAACGAAGCACATTTTGGTGCTGCGGCTTGAGTGTTGATCGCGGTCGGACTTAATGTAAAACAAGGCATAATACGCTAAAATAATTTATGTTCCGTCGCCGTCATCGTCATATGGGAATAATAAGGTGACGCTATATTTTGATATTCCTTCTCGTTTTTCGAAATTGGAGCGATTAATTATGTTTCAACACCATATAGCAAGGTTTACAACAAAAAGTATGTTAACGACATTGAGGACTATTCACGTTTGTAACGACTACGCTCGGGGTATCACTGAGTAGCTTGTGTTAATAAAATGTAGAAGCATTTGAACTCAAACTTTAGCAATGCTACGATGAAGCTCGCTTGCTTAAGATTCATTTCCGATGTCTCGTTTTAAATCGGCTAGAATCGGAGATATGAATATGTACAAAGCAATAAACTGAAGGGTTTTCGATTCACGTTGTGTTAGAAAAGCTACAGCGTAAGCGCTGATAGCTTGATATATATTATAAAAAACCCGTTCTGTCAAGATTTTTTTTTTTAATTTGATTAAAACGTTAAACACGCACTTCGAGGATAGTGGCGATAATTTGGCTTGCGTCAGTTCACCAAGTGTGTGTACCTCGTGAAACTTTCGGGACTACAATCCATGGCAATGGAATTCAAAAGAGTCAACACTGACACCACGTAGACAAGAGATGATTGAAGAACCGCACTAAATCATTCAAAAACAAGAAAAAAGATACTTGTTTCAAAAATGGGATTAGAGTTCGGGAGTGCCATCTTAATTGTGTATTTATCACGTTCGGAATAGTCAAGAGGATGTGGTAATCGTCATGGTAAGTTGTCTGATTACCAAAACAAATTGTAACTTAAAAAATAAATATTTGGCTTTAAGGTTAATTTGAACTTTCAATATTGACTGCAGTTACTAATATAGCCAGCGCGCCTGAAAACTTTTAAAAAGTTAATAGTATTCGTGATATTAATTAATAAATGTCATTGTTTTTTGCCCGATTTTTAAATTACGCGCAAAAACAGCGCTGAGAGCCCAAGTTGCAACTGATGTTTAAAAAATTACGTAGTCGTTCCAATTAATTATTAATGTAAACACAAGTGATTTTGATATATTAGCTTGCGGTGAATTCCGCTAGTAGGTCCGGATTGATTTTCAAGATCTGCAAGGGAGGAGAAAAAACAGCTAAGTGGCACCCGCTCGTAATCAACAAGTGGAAGATAGAGTGGTGTTTTTTTAGTGACCCATGAAGACGGTCTGTCGTTGAAAATTGCGGCTGCTTGAGCTTGCCTGAGCTTAAACGTGACGAGCTGAATGAAATCTCCGACGACCAATCAATACTGTTGCCGTCCACCAGCAGAAGGAATACCCGGCACAGGTCAAGCACCGAACCACGGAATTCATATCCCAAAGAGAGAGGAATAGATCCGCGGTTGCCTCCCCCGAACTGTAAGGCACGCAGTCATTGCCAACGGGGTAGCTACACTCTTAGAAAGAAGGGTATCGATAGTCCTCCCTAAGGGGAGGAATGGTCTTCTAACGTATGTTCCTTATACTGCTTAACGAGGACGCTTCATCTCTTGTACGGGACGAGAGGAGCAGCAAATGGAAGCGTAACACAAGCTTTCCGCGAACTGTGTTTATTTCCGAAGGCAGAATCCCTCCTCGGGTATTGAAACTTGCGTTTGAAAAGCAGTTATTTAGTCTACTCGTCGTCACCACTGGGATGTTAAACGGAGACAACCGATACACAGTTACTTCGCGCACTTTGCGTCTTACCATTGCTGTTCCTCGAGTCACAATTCCCTCGTCAACCGCACATCACGGAGGAATGGCAAACCAACCCGCGAAACCAAAAGACGCTCTCAAAAGAACGAAATCGAAGCCGCTGTTTACCGCGTAGCGAGAAACAAGGTTAAATAGCTTGCCACCAGAGGGCAAGGTCAAGCAGAGTAATTGCAAGTAGCTTGCTAGGTGGCGCTAGGTACCGCCCAATTCATGTTCTAAAAAAAAAAGAATTCGTATTTTCTCACGCCACCATTGAACCTCGGGATCTTCGGGAACCTCGATTATACACACATATAAACAAATTAAGCAACTAAAAACATCAGGTAAACCTATATTGAGCGCATGCACATGCATGGCACACACACACATCAATGCTACACCACACTAGCCCAATCACTACACCCGAGCTCTGCGTTTCCGTCCTTTACACTGGTCGTTTTGAATATACGGAATTTCTCAGTGACTGCCTAAGCAATACAAAATATTCCCAGCATGATGATTTTTTTTCAGCAATGCCATACCACTGAGAGTACTTTGAATGGCTCACGGTATGAATCTCTTAAAAGAAAACGCTCGATCATGCCATAAATATTTGAAAGCCAATAAATCCAGCCACTCCAATTCGGTTCCAAGCCATGTGTTTGTTTCCCCGCACGGCACGTCGTAGCCAGTATTTCTATTGTACTCTTTGTTTTCCTATTTGTGCTGTTCGCGCACGGCTGCGATCGCCGTCTTGAATTAATTCCTGCAGAGGGGATATCAACTCAGCTGGAAGTGATGCTTCACGGGCAGAAAAATCGCTGTTCTATCAACTTGAATGCAATCAAAGCCGCGACTTGTGGAACGTGTTAAGTGTACAGAGCTACGCCGTGGCGAGCTCGAAACCTTCTAGCTCTCACCCCACCGCGCCACTTGGAGGGCAGTTTCTCCAGAAACCGTAGTATATTTAAAGAGCAAAGTAAAGGGTGGCTTCTTTTTTTTTTCTCGATTTTACCTACTATTCTATTTGAATGCTAAAATTTCACACTGTAAATATTCGTCATACTTTCGTACTGTTCAGTCCTTTCCCCAGAGCGCAATCGCTCTCGGGGAGGAGACAACTGACAGTCACATTGGCCACTGTACGATAAGAGCTTATTTTTCAGACCAGCGTTCCAACATGACTATCCGCACGTCGATCGATTGCACCTAATCTCTCAAGTGGTCTTGAACTCTTTATGTAAAACGTAATGTCAACCTGTGAGACACCGCCACCTCCGATGGCGGACCGACCAGCGGCATCAGTGCCCGACAGTTTAAGGCGTCTCATCTTGTTGTGACACCACTAATACGCGAAAACACGGTCACATCGGCGATAATTTCAGACTTCTGTTAATAAAGCAAAACACGGCCATCACGATGTTGCAGCTATGTTGCTGACACGCAGTAATACAGAACCACGATGATTGCCGGTTGGCACTCGGCATCGGAAAACAGAACCGAACTCAGCACGGAAGGCACCCAGGCAGCCGGCAGCAAAACCTACCGGTCTTGGACGCAGTTCCTGCGATTTCCATAACTTCGAAAACGTCAACAGAGTTCCGCGTGGTTCCGCTACTGTAGTGCCGCGTGGGTCGCGCAGCCCGGAGACGGCCACCTTACCCATTGTGCGTAGCGCTGCTCGCACTGCTCGGAAGTTCGCTTTTTCTAGCGGCTTCGTTTGCTCGTTTGAAAACATTAGTGGTATAAACGTCAATGCAACCAAAATGTTCTGCACGTTTGCACTAGAAGACAGAAATACAGGCGCTCTTCGCTGCCGCTGAAGCTCAAACAACTCAACAACATTTATGAAACAACGTCCGCGACGCGCTGGAAAAACAAAACCGAAAGAAGATCAGTCGGGAGGACGAAAGTGTTCTCCCGTCTGCCTGGAGAAGGTGAAAAACGTTTCGTTCCTCCCTTCTTCTCGTGTCCGCTTGGGGATGCGTCGTTAGAATGGAGGAAGACGCACCGTTTCTACCTTTTTCCTACATTTTTTTTTCTTAGTGTGTAAAATGGCTGGTCCCAAGTGAAAATTCAAATTTGTATTACAAGTGGTCCCACTTGCCAGCAAGTGGTTTCCCCTGAGGTCCTCTTTGGTGTAAATGGTTCTATACCCGTTTTCACCTCAAGAAAAAAGTAAAAAGTTTCTCATTGTTCATACACAGCGCGAAGTAGTTCTTACAAAATTAGGTTCTTGGAGGAAAAAACGATGCTTTTAGCGTTTGGAAAGCATACGTCTTGATACGATATCATGTACATATTCTCAAATTAACCGACATATATCTTAATTATCAACATAAAGGGGGCAATTAGTAATGCTCCGTGAGGAGCCGGACTCTTTTTACTACGGTTCTTAAGGTATAAACAGGGGCAGTTTGATACTTTAGACCCATGTTACAGATAAAAAAAAACAGGACGCGGGATGGCCAATAAACATGCTTTTCGTGTAAGGCTCGTCAAATTATCAGGCGCTGGAGAAATGCAGCCTTCTGCGTTAAGTCCTTATTTCGAACGCTTTTTGTTCACCTTCCGCCCATTGAAAAGCACGCGGGAAGGGCCTTAGATCGCACCTGGTATCGCTGCGCCGCAGCGTTCTTCCGCAACATAAAGTTCGTCTGCGTTCCTCGCCGTCACCATGCCAACGAACGCCGAATGAATGGAAGCACGCACGGTACCGCCGCGTGAAGCCAGCAATAGCTGACGCCATTTTACGAACGCCGTCTGCTAGCCAAAGCCGAACGCGGTATGTCAGATCGACCGCCTCCGCCAGATCAACCGCTTCACGCGGCGGTACCGTGCGTGCTTCCATTCATTCGGCGTTCGTTGCT
Organism: Ixodes persulcatus; assembly: GCA_013358835.2. NCBI lineage: Eukaryota > Metazoa > Arthropoda > Arachnida > Ixodida > Ixodidae > Ixodes > Ixodes persulcatus. Next base: position 1,129 of record JABSTQ010006553.1, on the reverse strand, counting down.
ATGGTGACGGCGAGGAACGCAGACGAACTTTATGTAGCGGAAGAACCGCTGCGGCGCAACGATACCAGGTGCGTTCTAAGGCTCTTCCCGCATGCTTTTCAATAGGCGGAAGGCGAACAAAAAGAGTTCGAATAAGGACTTAACGCAGAAGGCTGCATTTCTCCAGCGCCTCATAATTTCACGAGCCTTACACGAAAAGAATGTTTTTTTGGCCATCCCGCGTCCTGTTTTTTTTTTTATTCGTAACATGGGTCTAAAGTATCAAAATGCCAAAACAGGTATAGTTGGAGCAGCAAAGTGGTTCCACTTGCCTTCCAAGTAGACGCAGTCAGAAGACCACTTGGGCCTAACTGGTTCCCCTTGCCACCAAGGTGGTGGCAGTCAGGAGACCATTTGGGCTCAACTGACTCCGCTTGCCTCCCGAATGGTCACTGTCAGGAGAACACTTCAACCCAACTGGCTTCACTTGCCTCCTAAATTGTCTCAGTCAGGAGACCACTTAGGCCCAAGTGGCTCCAACTCGCTTTCAAGTGGTAGTTGCAATAGACCGTATGCAACATGTAGGGTGCCATCTAGTACCTAGCCGAGAACTACGTGCGCCATCTTGGTAGCGGCTAGAAAACAAAACCAGTGACCCGATTAGCCAAGACCCCATGTAAACGAGCGACCGAGCTTCGTGCGAGAGATGCGATGCCAACGCGTTGCTGCGTTCCGCTGTGGATGCAGCGATAATCCTTCGATTCGCGCGTGACGTGAACGCAAACTTGAACAGGGTTCACATTTCTTTCTTATTTTAGAGCGCAGCTCTTAGGCGCCCGTTTTCGGCTTGAGAGGCGTCGGCGTAGCCGTCGGCGTCGGCGTAACCGTGAGGTCACGTGACCCCCACCGAGGTGACGTAACGCACCCCCCCCCCGAGGTCACGTGACCCCCCCCCCCCCCGAGTCACGTGACCCCCCCCCCCCCCCCCCCCGAGGTCACGTGACCCCTCCCTCGAGATCACGTTAACCCCACCCGAGTCACGCGACTCCCCAAGGTCACGTGACCACGGGAGAGGGTTATGGAGAGGAGGAGCAGGAAGGAGGAGGGGGGAGAGTACCAGGCAGGATCACGAGTGAAGAGGAGGGAGGGG
>JABSTQ010006552.1:0-21227 GCA_013358835.2 Ixodes persulcatus | reverse complement strand
TCACGGCCGTATTCATAAACGAGCCTCGACTCGACACTCCACCTCGACTCACTGGAGTGGAGGAAAGCAGCTCGCCTCCACTCGAGAAGTCATTGGGCTTCAGAGACGCGCCTCGGCGTTTCCTCGGCTGAGGAGCTCCTCGAGAAAGCTTCCTCCACTCGAGGAAACTCGAGGAGACGTCAAAGGCGTCTGGTTACGAGGTTGTAGTAAAAAGTGAAGTTAAAAACATTATTGTGGTGTGAATTACGAACATATTAGTTCATCTTATTTAAAGGGACACATTTTACTAACATTGAAGTGAGAATCTACAAGATTTCTGCTTCGCAGCGCGCATGTTTTCCGCGTTGTAGCCGGTTTTCGAACAAACAGCCACAAGCGCTCTCCAGTCTGGCAACGGTGGCGGTCGCTATCGGCTGCTATCGGCTTCTCCGTCTCGGGCGGTCCTCTCCGCGTCTCGCCCGTTCTTCGCCGTCTCAATTGGTCTCATCGCCTATCTGCGTCGCTGTCACCGCCTAGAACGAGCATCATCTTCACCCTTCCTGATTCTTCAGAGTCCTACTAGAGTGCCTTGCCCTACAACGATGTCGTTCAAAGAAGGTGACAAGAAGGGGCGAGTTGTTTACACGAAGATGGGGAGCTGCTTCGTGCTATTACTAACAACTCCCCGGAAGAAGCTAAAGTTGACGCATAGAAGAGACTGCATGAAGTATAACCGCCAGCCGCACGTCCGCCCACGAGTGTTGGGACAACGGTAAATCCAAGTGGAAGAAAACAGACTCCGAGAAGAAGCGGGGCATCCACGCAACAGGTGTGTAATCGATTTCTATATTCGCAAATCACATGACAGGACGTGTGTATTAAATAACTCTGCAGGGGACTTTGCTGTGGCAACCTGCAGCGTCTGCAGGAGCTAGTCAAGCATGTTACTGTCGAGGCCGCAGGTGGGCAGTGACAGTGAATTGTCGCTATCTTTGTGGTGCTTCTTGTGCAGACATCAGACAACTTTCGTTAAGGCGTTGTGCTATATCCAAGCGAAAATTACGCAGCGAACATTCCGGTTGCGCCACACCACCCTAGCTTGGGCTCCGGCCCCTTTGTTGAGGAGATTTAGAGAGGCAACCTGGCGTATCAATAAAACGCGACGCACGAAACTGAAAATAGTGCACGTTAATTAGACCTAGCACCTCATCTCCTTGCGTGCTAGTCTTTGAAAAAAAAAAAAAAATCTTGTGCTGGTTTAATTGACTAAGAAATGCCATTATGTGAACATGAGATGTGCTGGAGTCCAGTTGTGGACCGCTGTCTTTTTTCAGGTGTTCATGTTAGTGTGCAACCGTTGTCATTTATTTGTGAGGTTCACCAGCGCATTGTACCGGCATGATTAAGACGGCATAAATTTAATTTGGGTAGTAGTATACAGTTATTGATTTGAAAAATTTTGTGTCCGCAATATGACTGCTGCCGATGATCACATTAAGCTACTCCAGCATTTTCCACACACGTGAAGAAACAGCACAGGTATGCCATCATCACTTGTTTCACATTTCATTCTTGCAGTTAAATGTCGAACAACAAATTGTACCGGATAAGTTGCAGTATGATTTCTTTTTCTTTCTGTGTTGTGCTCTGTACATCTCAACTCACGGATGCTGTCACAGGATATTCTTCGGCCTCTCCTTGCAGGAGGGGGCACTGGTGTTGCACCCGCTGACCAATGAGCCCGTCCCTCCAGCTTGTGGGGGCACTAGTGTCCCACATGGCAATGCGGCTGCCATTGGCTGGTACTCTCAGTGCTGCCAGCCGCCATTCCCGAAGCCACGGTGAACGAGCATGATGACTGACATGATGCTGGGTAACGGCTTTAGATTGCACTTGCTACGTACACATGAAGGTTAGTTGCTAGTACACCACACAGCTTCTAGTGTTTACTTAAAAAAACAATCTGTCTATGCTCTTCCGTCTATTTATTATTTTGATTTTCGCGTACTGTCTCGTAGGAACGCTAAAAAGTGTGACAATGAGCCGTGTTTTCATGAATGCGACTTGTGGGTTTCCCCTTTAGGAATACCACGTAGAAACACAGTAAATTCCTTGGGTCTGGAAAATGACATGTTTATTGACAAATACGCCACACGTTTGCCCGAGGGCCAACAAGGTCCGAAATAACAGCGCTGTCTCTTTTGACAGTATCACCATTCGGAGTCTGTGCTGTCGCTACTGGCAATATCACTGAAGGTAAAGGGTCAGAGCGAGGAAGGAAGGCTCCGTCAAGTAGAGCCTCCTCCAACGAGAGTTGCTCCTTGGTCGTTGGTTTTGGCAGTTTTGTATATCCTGTATTGACTGTTCGTGTCATTCACTGTGGCGAGGTTCATTGTCGTTTAATTGGGAAAAACATATTTGTGGCCGAGCGTACAAAGACAAAAAGGCTGCAGTAATGCGACTGTAAACCAGCCACAGTATAAGAGTGGTGCAGAACAGGCACCCTTGAGCAGACTTTCATGTTTCCCAACAGTTGGCATTTAACATTCCTGGTCGTTGTGGCAGTTTCTACCAGTTCTGTCGTGTCCTTATCTTGCTTGTAGCACTCATGGCATCAATGTTTTGCGCTTGCCCAGATTTGCCTGCCTCACTGCCGCTGGACTGGGGCACTATCATGGAGGTTCCATTGCTGCGTCATCAACCAGGTCCCCGACTCCTCTACCTCAGCCGGCACGTGTGGCCGTCTGAGTGAGGACCACTGGAGGCCGCACCGATGCTTTGAGCAGATGCTTGCTTCCGAGAAGGAGGCCCGTGCGGCTGCCCTCAACACGGAGGAACAGCGCAAGAAGGAGCTGCACCTGCTGCAGGTGGAGCTACGTCAGTGTCAGGTTGCCTATTAGCAGGCGCAGGCCCAGGTTTTCCATCAGCAGCAGAGTAACAAGCTGGTTCGAGCTTGAGCTGCGTTTGCCCACACCTGGTGTGGGCAAACGCGGGCTTGTTTGTAAACAGCGTATCGGTCTATAAGCATCGTATGCTATAGTAGCTCGGAAGGCCGCTAGGGAGACGAAACAAAAATGGCGCCGCCCGTCGGTGCGAAGCACATGCAGTGATACGTTTTTTTTCATTTGAAGGGAAGCAATGCCAAGGATATTCATTTCAATCTGGGAGTGTTGTTCGGGGACAATGTCCCAGTTTACGACACTTTTGGTTAAATGGCACAGACGCTTCTAGTGTGGCCAAATAAGAGGAAAGCATTTCAAGGACTGCGACCAAGTGATTGCTGAAGTGGAGCGATTCCTGAACACTCAAGACGAGGAGTTCTATAACAATGGCCTCCGGCATGTGGTGCATCGCTTGAAAAAGTTGGTAACTTTTGGTGGCGAACATGTAGAGAAAGTCTCAACTCCTACTGGAGTTTTATTGCTGAATCTCTATTCCTTCGTAACAATAATACAAACTTTTTGAACGCCCCTCGTAGTGAACATTTTATGCAAAAGGGCAGTTACGTCAGCTTTAAATGTATTCTCTCAAAGCGGAGGAAGTAACCAAGTATCTTTCTTTCTTACTAATTACGTTGTTTGTATGTTTAGACAATGGGAAGCTAGTCAGCCCCAGTGAGCATCTGTTATCTCCACTGTAGAAGAGATATTTTGCCAGTGTCGTACCACAGCTATCCTTGGGTCTTTAAATTACATCACAGCTATCCTTGGGTCTTTAAATTACATCACATTACACAACCGCATGCCGGTACAATAATCGTCCATATCGATACGGGCAGGGGTAGGGATTGAACTCGGGATTCCTATGTTCAGTTGTGCAGGTTTTCACTCCCCGTGCTCCAAGCTGTGAGGTGTTAATGCAATCGACCACCGATCCCCCTGAAGAAAATATAGGAATCTATGTTTTAATGTGTATAGCCAGGTGTTTCCTAAAGTTTGGCACTGTTATTTATGTAATGTCTATTTTATTATTGTATTGTCCATGTGCTGTCTCGTTCATTAAATGCTTTCATCACAGAGTTTTGCCATAGTTTTCATTGAGTTCAGACATGTCTCATTTCCTGTCCAGGGGTCTGTGCCTCGCAGTCCTCTATGGACTTGCACCGCCTCCCAGAGTAAAGTCAACACCACATTGACGAGGTTTGCCTACTGCCTCTTCATTATGGAGATGGCGCCGTGTCACCGAGCTTTTGGTTGCTCGTCAAAGATCCCCAGGTGGTCAAAATTAATCCTGTTCTCCGCTGGGGCATGCCAGATGCCCATCGTAGGTTTGGCACGTAAAACCCCCGAATTTGACTTCACTGCCTTTTCACGGCACACTACTACAGTGCTGACGTAGCTATTGGGCCCAAGTTTTCATCTCGCCATGTACTGATACAGTAATTGAACAGCAGTTCCAGCTAAACCCGGGTACGGTGCTCAAATTATTCATGCTCGCACTCAGTAATAGTGTGATGCCATCAGTTCGAGTGCATGTGCCCTGCATGCTTGCATTTTTAGGTACTGTTAGGTAGGACACCCTTGAGTGCCTAACAGCCGAAAGTGTCCTCACAAGGAATTGCTGCACTATTACAATATTTATTTTAACTGAAAGCTCTTCATACGGGGTCACAACTGCAAGATATGATTTCAGACATTCTGAAGTACAAGTTTATTTCAAACAAATGTGCACTGAACAACTTGCTGAAAAGTCTAGAGTGAACATGGCAAAAATTTGAGTTATTTCAATGTAATTACCTGAAGCTTTTCACTTTCTTTGTATCCTGCTACCCCTCTGCTTTGTTTGATGACAAAGATTGAATTGTTTTCAAGCAAAATGTTTCCGCAAAAAAAGAAGGCAACTTGGTCTTGCTTCTTTTGGAAGATTCACAAAACAGCAACCACCAGCATAGTTTCAAACACTGTCATCCAGCTGGAACCCGAGTAGAAAAGAGAGATAGCAACAATCCGTGGCGACTAACTAACTGACAAACCGGCAGATTTTTTTCGGTTCAAACTAGAAAGTGTGTGGCCATAGTATAAGGTTGATTTGTTTCTGGCCCGATTGCATTTTGAGCTTTAACATGGCCAGTGAATTGATTGTTTGGTGACCTAAGCTAAAAAGGACATGTTCTGCATTCAGTGCCTCTTGGAAGCACCACGCAACGAGTTGAGCCCGCACCCATGCCCCGTTGAATGTGTCCACAGGGTCTGGAGTCGATGGGACATGAGACGGCCTTCAGCATCATCAGTGGGGGGTAGGACTGGTGGGGTGGGAAGTGGCTCGTTCTGCAGGCGGGCCAAGTTTTGCAGTGCAAGTCCACCAGTGATCATCACAGCTGACCGTTCAGGCTTGTGCTGCAACCACATGTCGAGGCACGGAAAGTGCCTAGGCCCGCTGCACTGAGTTCCTAGTCCGGAAGTGGGCCTTTTGGTACCTACATAAGACAAGAATGAAGAACCAATACACATCCCTTTTTGGTACCTAAATAAGACAAGAATGAAGAACAATACAGCACAATTATTGTTAGAATAGGAAATGTGGGAGTAGTTTGTGAAGTGGTGTTATGTCCGATTAATGCTCAGACTACTGTTCTTGATAGAAAGTGCTGTGTACGATAACACTCTTCAGATGTACACACACAGCTTTTTGTCGTGAGCGGATAATGTCCCTTTGTGCACATTAAGCCTCAGAAAGTCTCTTTTAGATGGCTGCAGGCATCAGTCCGGTTCGGGTGATACGCTGTACAATATAGACTTTTGGTACTAGTTGTATTTTCGGTACACTCTGCTGCTTGCCGAAGGATGTCAATCTGCGAATGGTGTGGTATCGGCGTATGTTTCCTACATTATTGTATATTTCTGTGGACTCGTAAGCTGTGGTCTCATTTAAGCAACAAATTCCAAGAACCTACAAACAACCAACCTCGATGAACAACAAATGTTATTGAGCAGTGGGTGTTTGCCGTGCAGTTTGGTGGACACTACACAAACACATGCAGACAAAAAACTGTTTACATATGGGACTGTTGTAGTTACCAACTGCACAGACAACTACTGAATGCCACCAAATGAATGCTTTTGTGTGTATCTAGAAAGTAAACACTTGCTCATCATTTTCAATTTTAATTTAGTTTTATTTTAAGTCTTCATATTTGAGAATCTGACGATCAAAAAAGGTTCATCTGGGATGAGACTGTTGTAACACAACATCGTCTCATCCCACGTTCATTAGAAATGTGCTTTGGTCATGATCATTCTTGCAAGGAGGGTGCGCTCGGGCGGCTACTATCATTGTGCTCGGTAACCCGACCGGGAGTTTGTTTTATTTTAACGTATTTCTGTGCTCTCACAAGAGTCGGCAACCGTTTAATGACATCTTTTTTTCTTCTTCATAAGAACGGGAGTACGTGCACGCTCGGTCGTGCAAACTGTCGCAGGAATTTGTTTTAAAGTTTTCATTGATATCGTTACGTCAGAGTTTAGACCTACGATATCGCATCTCAGCGTACAGTTTGATGAATTAACTTTGGCAATATTAACGCAAACAACAGGGGTGAACTTACCTGCACGTTGATGGAGAAGTATCCATTTCTGTTTCGAGAACACTTCCACGTCGGGACCGCCGGGTCCTCTTATCAATGCACCTTGTCGCCCCTGGAAACTTCATTTCACAGCAGCCCCGCACGAACGCAATTCGCTGCGCCGTGCGGGAACTTCATCGAGCGGGTGAAGATGGTCCGTGCGAGGAGCCGCGAAACTCGCTCCGCAACCCGGCACACTGTAGGCTGCGGCATGTTCACATGGTTCCCGTAACAACTTGGAACATCCTGGCATCATAAAAGCTCTGAGCGACGAGGAGCTGCAGCATCGTTGAGGGCGGCAGGCCCCGAGTACTCGCGCTCCCGGCAGACAGCAGAGTGCTCGCTACGGTCGCCTTCATGAAGTGGCGCCGCACAAGGAATTCGCGGTCACTGAAGCGTTCCAGCGGGTTCAGGCGTTCGCTGAAACACCGTCTCGTCACACGTCTCGATTCGCTGTCGCCTGCGTCGTCGTAAAGGATCTCTTCTGCGCTTAAAACGAAGTGCACGAACTCCGCGAACGACTCGCCGGCCGCCATTACACTCCAAACTCAAGTCGAGGAGCGGCTCGAGGAAGCGACAGAGCTACCTTGAGATTCTCAAGGAAAGAGTCGAGTATTTCCTCGAGTCGAGGAGCGTTTGGAGTGGAGGTCGGTTTATGAAGCGCAAAACCGGCCTCGAGTGGAGTTTCGAGTCGAGTTTGAGTCGAGTTCGAGTAGAGGCCCGTTTATGAATTCGGCTGTCAGATACTCTTGAAAAGTGTCAGGAGTAGTACTCAGGACCCCGAAGTAAAGCTGAAACAAAGGCCTCAGGGGATTCCATATCTACATAATATATCACATAATTGTAAAAAAAGAGGGTAACCGGTTCAATGTGCCACTGGTGTTCTCAGCGCCTCGCAAGTTAGCACAACATTGCCCACGCGTAAACAAGGCCAATCAGGCAAACAGTAACAAGCGGCCATGCACGGTTAAACATGCCAACAACTTCGTAGATTGTGTGGTAGGTGTCATCTACACAGTCCCGTTGTCATGAGGCCGGGTTTATATGGGGCAATCGGAACACTGTGTGAATGAGAAAATGCGTCACCATGCCCTTTCCTTACGGTCAATGACTGGAGGTCAATCGCACGTAAATACACTGCTATGATTGTCTGTGTCACCCTATCTTCGAAGATACCATAATCATTTGCAGGGTGTGTACAAAAGGGCGAAGAGAGGGGCTGCAGGTGCATGCAATAGAAAAAGCTGGCTCAGGGCACTGCGTCAGTCAGCCTTCAATTTATCTACTTAAAAAAAGAGATACAACTTATAGATGCGTGGTGAGCGACACGCCATTGGTTGTTTCGGCGTTGTTGGCTTTGTAAGGCTTTCCTTGTTTTAACCGTTTTAAGAAAACTTCAGCTGATAGTCCGCGCTCGTCCTGTGTTCTATCCTCGTTGTCCTAGACGTTTTTCGCCCTGTTCCTAATTTATTCGCCTAGCGTTTTAAGTACCGCTACGTTGTGAACCCTATGTAAAGATATCGCTTCTAATCACACATCTTTGAAAGGGGTTTGTGGGGATTTACAAATTAGCATACGAAATCATCGACTTCCTCCACTCTGACTTCTCCGAACCCTCTTTCATTCGTTATAGGCAGCGCGCCTAATAGATTCCAGTTTTGCTTCTGGAAAGAAACTTTTCAATGAAGGGAAGAAAAAATTCCAGGCCAGGCGATGTGAGCACCGTAGTTCTCCCAAACAAAGTCAAAATAGCCGGCATCCTTTAAATTTGTAGGAAAGGCACCCAACATTCTAAGGCGTATTATAAATCCGTGATTCTCCTTGTTTAGTGCAACTGTAAGAAAAACACACACACACACGCACTCAAAAACAAGGTAGGCAATAACGCCTTCTGCCAGTGTACTTTAAAGCGGTGCTAAGAACACATATCGATTGCCGAGTTCGCGTCGACATCGCCGCCGGCATAGACGTGGCTTTTCTCTCTGCTTTTTACTCTCTTCCTCTGAGATACGTTTGTTTTTAAAAGCCAGTGAGATCGAAGCGAACCTCTCGGTGGTGGCTTATGGTTTTTTCACAAGTGCAACATGCGTTTGTTTTTCCGTCGGTGCGGAGCTCTAACCCGTTGATTTGGAGCCATCGCTCCAGCGCTCGTTGTCGAATAGGGCTCTGCCTGCTGTACTGTGTTCACCCCTAAGCTGACATAGCTGTAGAAGCTAAGTCCGCGTTGGACTAGTTATTGCGTCCATCTTTGGCAACGTGATCACGCTCCCGCCCACACACACGCCACTGGGTGCAGAACGGGAGGGTGGGTCAAGTGATAAAAGGGAGCTTTTCCATTGGTAAAACGAGCACATAGCTCCCGCCGTACTTTCAACTTGTGGAGAACAGATTATACAGTGCTCGTAAAAACTCGCCAAGTCTACCACCCACATGTGTTCTGTCTCGCTCTCGCCAGTTTTTTTTGTTTCAGCAGGTGTATATATTGAAAAAAAAAGTAAAAGAGTATATTCAGGGAGCTTCCCAATGTTAACTTTGTTTTGCCGGCCTTGATATTGCACTTTGCGAGGATACGTTCTAAGGGAATCGTTTTACAAAATTAAGAGTGTATATTGTGCAGTGCCAGGGATAAATCAAGTTCCGTGCGTCTCTCCTCAGCCAATTCAATGTGTCGCAGATTTTTATGCTGAAGTCATATCAAGTGGACGTGCTAAGCATTTGTTTTGTTAATGAGCGTTATCTGAGTGCCGGAAACTTCCGGTGCGAAGAAGATCATAAGCCGTACAATGAAGTCAAACGTCTGGTACCATCCCTGGTTACAGAGCATGGTGTGTGACCGGGCTAAAATTTCGAACTATCCTTGATACATTTATTAAAGCGTACACCGCAAAAACAAAAACAAAAAAAAACAGGACAGAAGATAGTGGATACACAATCGATAAAAAGTCATGAGGAAAACTAAGGAGCTCTGTCGGTCGCTGTAAGTGAAATGCCTTCTATCAGCAATTGTGTGTCCTCTTTCTTCTGTCCTCTCTTTTTGCACTGTGCCTCTTAATCACCGTGCCTTGACAACACGCTCAAGCTTGCATCAATATTAATTGAATCAATCCAGTTTAGTTTCACAATTACATCTTGATGACCTGATACGATCCGTGGTTAGTGTCCCTAGAATTTGATAAAGCAGGTTCGAGGGGTACTTTTTTTTTTAGAGAGCAGCTCTTAGGCGCCGTTTCCGGCTTGAGCGGCGTCGTCGTCTCCGCCGGCGTAACCACGGGGTGCATTAGGGAACGCGTGACATCACTGGTTACGTCACTGATGACGTCAGACGTGACGTCAATGATGATGTCATCAGAGACGATGACGATAATGTAATCATGACGACGTCACGGACGCCACATGTGACGTCACAAGGACCACCAGTGACGCCACGTGACGTCAATGTGACGATGTCATCGTCATTGATGACGTCACCAGTGACGTCACTAGCGGAAAAAAAATTATCCGCTAAATTTAGCGGGAAACATTTTCCTGCTAAATTTAGCGAAATAAGATTCCCCACTAAATTTTGCGGAAAAAGTTCCCCAAAAAATTTAGCGGAAAAAATTTGTCACTAAATTTAGCGGAGAAAATTTCCCCGCTAACTCTAGTGATAAAAGTTCCCCGCTCATTTTAGTGGAAAAATTTCCCAGCTAAACCTAGTGGAAAAAAATTCCCCGCTAAAGTTAGGGGAACAAATTACCCCGCTAAATTCCCGCCAAATTAAAACGCGATGCTCTCACCAAAGATGTGCATTTTCAGCGACTTGCGTTAAGCACACGTCGATCCACACCCATGTTAGTAGTGGGGGACTTTCCACCTTTTCTCCTCAGTACCTCCCTACTCCTCCTCAAGAGCTGCGCTCTAATTCAGCGTTTTAAAGGATTGTAAACGTCTTTCATTTTTGTTTTTTACAGGTATTCACCGAAAACACGGAACCCTTTTCAGAACGTATGTAAAAGGTTTGCCGCCTTCCGACGCACTTTATATGCAATCATCTGTGACGGGATTGCGGGGAGACCGCCTCTGAGGTCATCATCCTTACTGTTTATTTACTTTAAGTATCCGCAAGAGGTATTACACGAGGGAGCGGGCTTATATATATATATATATATACTCGATCAATACTAAAACAATGTAATCTAATTTCAGTAAAATGGCGGCATATGCAACAAATGTATTAGTTTTATTTATCTAAACATCCTAGTAGTGTAGAGTATTCCCGTCTTTCATTGGCAATTGTAATTAAGACATTTAATAGCACCGTGAATGAAGACATTTCGCATTATTTAAGAGAATGATCAGTAGAAGGATAACAATACGGCGAGGACGTGATAGCAAGAACTGTTTCATATGGGAATTGTGATAAATAGTTAGATGAAGAGAGAGATGGGATAAACGCTGGCAGAGAGAAAGTGTGTCTAGTTTAGCAGTCCTGAGTAATCATGATCCAGGTAGCACGCCAGAGGAATGCCCAACTTGGGCAAAGGTATGGTGAAAATAGGGGCCCAACTTTGGCGCAGTTAGGTTTTTGCACCATGGCAATCGTCAGTGCAAAAGTACGGTGCCTATCTATAGCCTTAGTTGGGCGATCCTAGGGCATGCCACAGTTTGGCTCTTCTCTGGTACGCCAGAGGAGCGCCAAAGTTGGTGCCATACTTGAGCCCTAACTGCCAAAGCAGCGCCTAATTTTGGTATTCCGGACATGCCAAGTGTGGCCTTTCTCTGGTTCGCCACAGTTCTGCCAAAGTAAGTGCCAGACTTCAACCATAACCGCCAGAGCAACGCCTAATTTTGGTATTTCGGCCAGACCAAGTGTGGCATTTTTCTGGTCGGCCACAGTTGTGCCAAAGTAAGTGCCAGACTTGAACCATAACCGCCAAAGCAACGCCTAATTTGGGCATTTCGGACATGCCAAGTTTGGCCTTTCTCTGGTCCGCCACAATTCTGCCAAAGTAAGTGCCAGACTTGAACCCTAACTGTCAAAGCAACGCCTAATTCGGGTATTTCGGCCACGCCGAGTTTGGCTTTTCTCTGGTCCGCCACAGTTTCGCCAAAGTAAGTACCCACTTCAGCCATAACTGCCAAAGCAACGCCTAATTTGTGTATTTCGGACATGCAATGTTTGGCTTTTCGCTGGTCCGCCACAGTTCTGCCAAAGTAAGAGCCAGACTTCAACCCTAACTGCCAAAGCAACGCCTAATTCGGGTATTTCGGCCACGCCGAGTTTGGTTTTTCTCTGGTCCGCCACATTTCTGCCAAAGTAAGTGCCAGACTTGAGCCATAACTGCCGCAGTAAATCTCAATTTGGCAATTCGGGGCATGCCGAAGTTTGGCTCTTCTCTTGCTACCCACTGAAGTGCCAAAACGTGCCAAATGTGGCAAAGAAAGCCGAGAGGCCTGCCCAAGTTTGAATACCTCTGGTGTGTCACAGAAGTGCTCTTTCACGCACCCCAGAAGAGAATTAAATTAAATAAGCTATGGAAACACGATGGTCAGATGTCATCACCTCCGTTCCCAAGCAGCACGGCAATACTTTGCAATATCGTGCCAGTACCGGCCGAAAGTCGATTCCAACATCGCTCAAATGTCCAGTTTTGCACCACCGTTTGATATCCGGCAGGTATTGCCGTACAGCCGTTTTGCCCCAGCCTAGCGTTCGCGCAATATTGTGCGAATACGCTACGTGCGTCTGCTCCGTATTTGCCAAACGTCGTGCAAGAATGTGTGCGTTGCATATCCTCTGTTGCATATCCAATCACATATACTGACAAACAAACATTTTTTGGTCGCTCCCACAAGTTTATTAAACCACTATTATTACACACAGTTACTCTCCACATATTTACAAAGGTCACACTTCTCTGTAAAACGAAAATCAAGTTATAAAATATAATTTACACTGTCCTCCTGCCAAGCAAAACTCACCACACCAAAAAACCGCGGAGATTGAGAGGAAAGCAGGACTACTATCAGAAGCACGCTTGCAGTGTACTTACTTATAAAAGAGCGATATCATTTAATCCTTGATAGATGCAAAATCCAACTAAGGCACCCCACAAACACACTCGAGAAAGAAGGTTGCGCACATTCAACTAACGCCTCGTCGTCGGCGAAGAGCAGTTTTTGTCGAAGCGTGTCTAACAAACACATCACAAGAATTCCACGAACTCCGGTGAAAAAAATGGCTGTTACCGAAAAATTGGAATGGACGTATTCCGGCCGTTTACGACGAAAAAACACGGCCGCGTCTGCAACGCACGAAAGCAACAGAGCACGTGGCCCGCCTATTTCTATAACTAGGCGAACGGCGAAAAAAACAGACCCAGAGATCCCATCACCGTGACAGAGAGAGTCACGCGAAAACATTTTCGTCCAAATGTTTTTGTCCTAAACGTCCTATGCAGAGACATCGAGCGTTTCGCTCCACCCATTTGATTTGCTTAAAGCGTCTGTCGCGCTCGCTGACAGCCACACGAAGACACAAAAGCTGGGCGGGAGGATTTGCAAAAGGCGAGGTCGAAGGGGCATCAACAACGCAGCTAAGCTCCATCTGCATTTTCGGCGCTTTAGAGTAAAAAAAAACGAAGACAACTTATAAAAAAAAGAAAAAAAGCCCTGCTGAACGGCCAAAGCTACATGGGAGAGAGTGTATCCCGACCTGTCCAACAGTAGGGAAATAAGGGACGGGGGAATCCCAGCCCTTCTCTGGAATGAAATGGAACAGAATGAAAGGAAAGGTCGCTTCTGCCGGTGACCTTGTCGCCTTGCCTAGTCTGTCAGCGTTCGGCTTGCATTGTGGGCCTCAGAAAGATAATCTCCTTTCTTAAAAGCAAAATGAAAGGGGTGCTTATGTTTTGCGGGCTTGCCGCCACCCGATAGGCCTCAATTATATCTCTCCCGACTCGCTCGCAGTGGCCTCTCATGGCTGTCGTGCCGGCGAAATTAGGAGCGCAGCCGGGACATTTTCTCCCGTCAATCACGATCGGGTGCTGAGTATCCGAAGCAGCTCTTTCGGCGTCCATTTGATGTTCTCGGAGTCGGTCGTTGAGGCATCGCCCCGTTTGCACGATGTACATTCCCCCGCAGGACAGGGGGATCGCGTACACTTCCTGCGCTTCCTCTCCTTCCCCCAAGATTTCCCTTTCCGGAACTCCCACGGAGCGGGCGGGCTTTGAGCTTGAAGCCGAAAATAAATGTTTTTGAAGTTGAAAGATTGTCCTGTCTGTATCGTTCCTTATGTGTCTCCACTTTCTAAATGTTTAAAAAGTACCAACACGCTAAAATAGTACAAGTTCCGGGATTTCATTTTAATTCCCCAAGTGTTTTGCGGGAGCGGCGCCACGGAGCCCCGGTCGTTTCCGCTCTTTGTTATCGCTAGGATTTGACAGTGCTCAATTGCAATGCAAGACGCGCACAGAGCCACGCTTGCTTTTGCAATACGCCGCCTCATAATGATATCTGTTGAGGAGACGTGCGCACATGAGTCTTGCGCAGCGCTAGCTCGATGGCAGCACTTTCTGTAAAGGCACATTCATACCGAGGATGTAAGCAGTCGCGCGATGCGGCTAGATTACATCGCAAAAAAAAAAAAAAAACTAAATGGTCACTCTGGCGTGCGCGATGAGCTAGTACAACGCCCTCGTTGGCGAGTCGCTTCTCGAAAACTCTCGCTCCGAACGCCGTTGATTGGCTCAGCCTCTCCGCTACTAGATCTCATAGCAAAAAGTCGGGTCAGCAAGCGACTGCTCAAATCGCGTCGCTTTTTAACTGCGATGCTCGCTTTTGCGATGAAAGTAATCGCGCGACTAGATCGCATCGCCTGTGTGAACGCGCCTTAATGTCGAACAAGTCTCACGGCGCGTCCCGATATTGGCATGTGTACCTACGCGCAAGTGCAACATCCGGCACAATTTGCGTTTGCGAAGCGTCGTCCAGTCGCGTCAAAACGTTCAGCCAACCTTTGGACTGGAGACATTAAGAGACACCCAAAATAAGATAACGTGGCCAGCCGAATAAAACTTGATTTCTATTTAATTAAGATGAAGACCACCCGCGTACATCAAATACCTCATCAGCCGAACTCTAAGGCAGTAAGCCTAGTTCTGGCACATGTTTGGCAACTTTGGCCCATAGCTGCCAGATGACAGCCGAACTATCGAGAAGCGAAGCCTAACTTTGGCACTTGTTTGGCGACTTTGGCCCGTCGCTGCCAGATGACAGCCGAACTATCGGGAAGCGAAGCCTAAGTTTGGCACTTGTTTGGCGACTCGGGCCCAAATATGCCAGATGTCAACCGAACTACAGGGTAATAAGCTTAACTCAGGCACATCTGTGGCTATTTTGGCCCGAAGGTGCCAGATGACAGCCGAACTATCAAAAGTGAAGCCTAACTTTGGCATTAGTTTGGAGATATTGGCCCAAAAATGCCAAATATCTGCCGAACTACCGGGCAGTAAACCTAACTCTGGCATTTGTTAGGCGATATAGTCCCAAGGATGCCTGATGACAGCCGAACTACCAGGCAGTGAAGCCTAAGTTTGGCACTTGTTTGGCGAATTAGGGCACAAATATCCAGGCTGTTGCCAAGGGATGTCAGGTTTGGCTCTACTTTGGCTTCTTCGGACTTTTCAATGCCCTAAACTCGAAGACAAAAGCCAAGTTTTGGCCCAGAACTCGGTGCTACCTGGGGATGTGCTAGGATATGGATAGTAGTCAGAAGAAATAAAACAAAGCAACATATTTTAAACTGCTTCTCGGCTGTTAAATAAATAGGCTCGGCATGGAGACCATATTCGCGGCTCCAGCGAACTATAGGGGGCGCGCTGTTCAGGCAAAATGGTGGACGAAAGGAGGTCGTTTTCGTCGTTCAGCACGCGGATCACCATAAATATTTCGAACCGTAGCGTAAAATCTGAGTTAGATATGAAAGCCAAGCGATTCTTCAACGATAGTAACCTTATTTTAGTCAGTGCGTAGACATGACAGGGCGAAAGCTTAAAAATAATTACTGAAAACGATGTTTGTTTCTATTCTGCCTATACGAAACCAAGCAGCGATAGCTGACGACAGAGTCGAAACGACCTCCTCTCTGAGCTTCTCGGCGTTGCCGCTACGCGGCGTCGATTTCGCTGGAGTCACCAATTGGGGAAGCATGTTCAAGCATAGATCTTAGCGATGTAGCACATGCTAGTCTTTTCACGGGGGTGTCGCTAGCCTGAGTTTGCGGCGCTTAAATTCAAGTGTACGGTTAGCGTCAGCAACAAAAGAGGTTATATGAGAAGTCCATCATAGATAAAAGGTAAATTGTATTCCCAGATATTTATATAATGAGCAAGGCGTCACTGGGGTGGCAGCAATGTAATATGGATATTATTTACTAGGGAGAGGGAGAGGGTTATACTAATATTGAAATATAGTGCAATTTATAATTTTTGCGCATTGAGATTGTTAATGAGAGATCGTCTGTAAGCTTAGTTGATCATTGAGGGAAGCATTATCTTTGTAAATTGCGCAATCTTCAGCGAATATCCGCACTGAGGAAGGGATGTTACTACGAAGGGGAATAATATGTATTGCAAATATAAGGGAGCAAAGTACAATTTCTTTAGGGACCCCAGACTTTACCGTCGAGGGAGCAGATTTTACATCATTAATAGGAGAGTTCTAAGTGCGATCAATTCGGGATTCCGAGCAAAGTGGCGAATATTAATACTTTTAAGCTTTTATAAAAGTCATTGTTATCCGCCCCCCCCCCCCCACTAATGGTGACCGTCTGGCTTTTGGCAATGACAAACACGTTAGTATTTCCTCACTTGCAATCCTTCTCGCTCTCTTTCTCTCTTTCTTAGTTTGTCGAATATATATGCCTTGGAAACGTCTGTAAAAATGGCGTCCGTTTGAACATTTTAATCGATATTTGAATAAATTTCGGTGAAAAATGGTGTTAATTTGGTTTCCCACCTGCGTCACAAAAACGAAATACGAAATATATGTTGATGCTAAAAAAAATAAGTTCTGCGAACCTAAAAACGTATTACGTTTGCGCAAAGTGTATGCTCCAGAGGTTAAAACTAATGTTGGCAGTAATACGTTACAAGTAACAGCGTCACAGATAACGCGTTACATTGTTTGGTAACGTAGTAACGTGCTCGTTACTTTTTTCTTTAAAATGTAACGGGCGACGTTCTTACCTTACTCTTTTCAAATAACGAGTAACATAGTTACGTTACTCGTTACATCTTTTTAACGAGACTTGAAAAAAATGCACTTAATATTATTTTCGTGTTTCCACACTTCGTTTTACTTTATGTCCAGACGCAGCCGAGGCTACGAGTTGATGGACCCAATCAGACAGTGTCAAGATAGCACCATCACGGTGTTCATCATATTTCTGTACGTGCTCTATATTGGGTTGCCATCTGCCCGGTTTTCGACCGGCCCGGCCGTTTTTTTAGACAGCAGGCCGGTTGCCGGTCCGCAGGTAAGACCGGCCGTCATTGGCCGATTTTTTAACAGCCATCGAAGCGAGATTGCTTTTAGTCTTTTTTTTTGCGTTTTTTAAGCGACAATTTAACAACTACGATGATAAATATTTGTCGATGAAAAAAAGTCTAAAATTACACAAACGCCGTGAGGACACGCGATTAGAGAAAGTACGCGGGCGAGCGCGGCAGGAGAACTCCTTGAGACAAGGGGGGGGGGGGGGGGGGGAGGGGTGCTGTGAACACAAAACAAAACGACCACCGGAAGCGCGGTGGAAAGCTGGAAAGCTGGAAAGCAGGAAAACGAAGGAAAGCGAGAACAAGCGAGACGCAGGCGGGCGACTCGGTGACAGGCCCTCCCAATAGCTGAGCCGTGTTGTTTTTTTAACGATTGTCGGCATCTTGACAAGGACACGCACGGCGCCTCATCCGTCTACTGTGACGGGCGGCGTATGCGCTTTCCCCAAGCTATCCCCTTCCACTACACATGGTGTATTGTTGTCGTTACTTTAGATATCCTCGTCGTTTTTTCCCCTCCTTCTTCGTTCTCCATTTAATTATTTAAGTACCAAGACCAGAGAAACGCGCCGACGATGTCTAGGAAGAGCCGAGCGTTTCTCGCAGCTGTTGTCACATTGCTGGCTTCCTGTGCCCCAAAAGTAACCTTCCCTTCTCTTCAGTCCTCCATAGTTATTTTTCTTTTGTTCTCGTTATTAATTCCCATTCGGAAAGCTAAGCGCGAGCATAAGGGTATATTCAAAGTTAATTGCTTGAGTGCCAAGCCAGGCACGCCAGGCGCCGACGATGTCTAGGAAGGGATGCGCGGCTCTCGCAGCTGGGGTTACTTGGTGGCCTGCGTGCATTCCAAAGTGGCAGAGAATGTGCGCAATGGAAGCCGCACGTTGAGTGCTGACTTATTGTCTGTGCTACCGAGCACTGCCAGGGGAGCCATCACAGAGGATCAAAGGAAGACGCCGACATTGTCGTTTTTTCGGCACTCTTTCAGAGCATCGATATGTACTGCTATGTTCAGGCTTGCTTTCGAACTATTTTCAAATGGCTGCCATAAATTAATTAGCTGCCGAGAGACGTGTCTGTTTTTTTTTTCAAAGGTACGTTAAACACAGATGAGGTTTGAGGTGGAACAGAGGGCAAAGCTATCCGTTTTCTGCTATATCATATTGTAGATTGGGTAGTGAAGGGCAGTACCTTGCGCAGCGGTGTGATTGGTTTGTACAGAGGCGTTCCCGACGTCAATCACCAAAACTTCCACGCTATTTGTCAACCACCTTTTATGTTGTGCCCATAAATACTGGATTCAAGGTCCCTTCAAGTATACTGATCATTGGGAGAGCGAAACCCTGCATCAGTGGTTACGCGCGTCTTTTGCTTGCATCATGAGCGCGAATTCTCCGCCTTCGAAACAGCGAACATTACGTAAGTGCGTGTTCCAGAAAGACTGGAGATATCAACCCGAGTACGAGAGTTGGCTCCTGCCCGTGGACGACGATGCCATAGCTGCAAGATGCACTTTATGCGCAAGCAGGTTTACGGTGAAATTTGATGGCGTCAGCGCTGCCAAGCATCACGCGTCAACGCAGAAACATAAACAGAAGAGCCTCGTCTCGAAACAATCGGCTGCGCTCACGAAGTTCTTCACTCCAGCGACTTCTAGCGCAAAAGATAAGTTGACTGCTGCAGAACTGGGCACCATATTCCGTGGCATCAAGCACAACTACAGTTACTTTCAATGAATTGTGGCAGCAAGTTAGCGTAAAAAGTCTTGCCGGATTCTGACGTCGCTTGCAGAATGCAAGTTGGAAGAACGAAGATGGAACACCTCGTGAAAGATGCGCTGGCGCCTTATGCAGTGAAGTGCATAGTCGAGAAACTTCGCCCAGCAGGCCGCAACCTCCCGTTTGCTCTCTCCATGGACGCCTCCAACAAGGGAAATAGAAAACCTTTCCCCGTCGCCGTGCGCTTCTACGACGTGAATGATGCCGGAATAACGGACGCTCTCATTAACTTCTGTGAGCAGGCGGACGAGACTTCCGGCGGCATCTGCGAAGTCTTGGCAACAAGTGTGGAGAAGATAGATTTTCCTTTAGAGCGAGTGGCGTATAGCGCGGATAAGACTTCTGTGAATTATGGGAAACACAACTCCGTTTTCCAGAAGATGCAGAAAGACCAGCCGCACTTGTTGAAGGCCAATTGTAATTGCCATGTAGTGCAGACCGCTGCCAAGCACGCAGTGAAGTCTTTAACGTTTGATGTGGAAACCCTTGTACTAAAGGTCTTCAAAGAGAGAGAGAGAGAAAAAAAAACTTTTAATAAACAATTAGTTTGGCTCTTCCGAGGGGAGAGGAGCCCTCATTCCAGGGCCCCTGTAGCTGTCGCTGCGGTTGTGGCCCGCGAGACCAGATTACGCTGGTCGTCCGGATCCCAGCTGGACAGCGCAGCTTCCCACTGCTCGGCGTTAGGGTTGGGAACTGGAGGCGGGGGGGGGGGGGGGGGGCAGCCTGAATTCTAGGGCATGCCCACGTGATGTGATATGCTGAAGCCTTTTCGGTGCACAGGGGACGTTTTTTTGTGGTATATACTATAGGGTACATGGCATGTAAGAGACTGAGGTGGGGGAAAGTATTTGCTTGTAACATGCGCCAGCCTACAGCGTCCTCCCTCGTTAGAGATTTGTGCGGCGGAGAAAGAGTGCGCCGACTCAATCGGAGATGTTGAAGGATGTCACGATAGGTAAGGGGATCTTGATGGGGTCCAGGGATGGGTCTTCCTGCGGTGGCGGGGCCCGGAAGGTTAAAGCTCGGGCTGACGCGTGTGCGCGTTCGTTCCCGCTGAGGGAATTATGCCCCGGCGTCCATATCAACGATACTGTAGGGAGTTGTTCAGGGGGGTGATTAGTTAAAATTCGATGAGCAAATCTGGAGAGGCGACCGTTGCCAAAACTACCGCAAGCCGCCTGCGAGTCAGTAATTATTGAAAGAGATGTGATAGCTGGGGTGGACGTGATAGCGAGCGCTATCGCCGCTTCTTCTGCCTCGAGTGGGAGGGACGTAGGAATGGTCACGGTGTTCACTTCCCGCATTTCTTCGTCGTTTACGCTGACGGCCATGGCCAGTCGACCCGGGCAACTGGCGGCGTCAGTGTATCTCACGTGGCGGGTATATTGAAGTTTCTTCTCAAGAGCGCGGGCGCGAGCCTGTCGTCTCCCCTGATGGAACTCGGGTTGCATGTTTTTGGATATTGGGGCAACAGAAATTTTGGTGCGATAAGCAGCTGTGAGGGGAATCGTTTCACTGTGGCCCAAGGTTTGAATCGGATAGCCCAGACGAGTTTTAACCTGCCTGCCTGCAGGTGTTAGCTTGAGACGTTCGCGTTGACCTATGAGGTGTGCTTCAATATGCTCTTCGACGGTGTTGTGAATGCCTAGAGGCAGGCGACGTGGTGTCGAGGTGCCGGGTAGAAGACCGAGGGCTTGTTTATAAGACCGGCGAATGAGTACTTCGACTTTTTCTTGTTCCCGAGGTTTGAGGGTCAGATAGGGGACAGAGTAGGTTACATGTCTAACGATGAGTGCCTGGATAAGACGAGTAGCGTCTTCCTCTTTTAGGCCGTGTCGTCTGGTGGCGATTCTTTCCATCATACGAAGGATTTGATTCGTGGTATGCGTAAGACGTTGAAGCGCGTGTGATCCTCCGCCGTCTTGTAGGAGAAAGAGGCCGAGAATCCTAATGCACGTCACTTGCGGAATGACTTGATTCTCGAGTGTGAGAGCAAGCTGTGGCGGGTCATAAGGAATGTTCCGGCATTTCTTCTTTACAATGAGCAGTTGCGACTTTTCAAGCGCACATTGAAGACCACCACCACGTGCATACCCTTGAACCACGTCGGTCGCTCGCTGTAAGGGATCTTGGATCTCCCCGTCAGAGCCGGAGGTGGCCCAGATAGTAATGTCATCTGCGTAGAGGGCGTGATAGACACCTTCTATTTCCGCGAGTTGGCAGGGAGGTTCATCATCGCCGCGTTAAACAACATAGGCGACAGAACCGCTCCTTATGGCGTTCCCCGTTGGGAGTTGGGAGAGGTTGGGTCCGAAGGCGCTAATGCCGATCGTGGCGGTGCGGTTTGTAAAAATGCTTGAATATAAGCAAAGG
>JABSTQ010006551.1:0-27558 GCA_013358835.2 Ixodes persulcatus | reverse complement strand
GATCATCATAGGTACTGCTCGACGTTTTGCGGAGCGTTTAAGTGCAGTCTGACGGCACTTGAACTGCTCGCTCTTGCGAGAAGTGCGGCGCGTTCACCTTTCGCCGTCAGTGTTGTCGGTCTCTTTCGAACGGTGTTTATCATGTGCATTCTCTAATGCTTGAACACAACTTTATTGTTCTGTTTTTAATCTGCTGCCAACATTAAGAACTTGTATGATGGTGAGGCTACCTCGTTTTTCTAGTAAGGGGCGAAAGCCACCCTTTTGTGACTTTTACAAACAAAAGATGGAATTGGAAAAGAAGAGAAAAACACAACTTGTCAAAGGATTCCAGGAAAATATAAAAACCAGCCGGCTTCGCGCAACTGGCAGTCCCAATATTCAGGGTTTTTCAGATCAATTAGAGTCCGCAAAGTCGTTACCGGCGCATGTTTTTTGGGTTTTATAGGATTTATTCGAAAATGCTATAAGCAAAGGCAAAATGCGTATTTACACGCAATATGTCATAGGGCTAGGTCATGCGAAAAATCATCAATAGTTGCTTGCAACGTTTCCTTGCAATGCTGGACCGTTAAACCTTCGACTGTGATGCAGAGTCTCTCTCTCTCTCCCTTCCCAGAATCTTTCGTGTCATCGTCCAGGACCCTCCTCCTTCCCTTTCTTTGCCAGGATCTTTCGTGCCGTAAACTGGCTTACATAATAAAGTCCAACCCACTTAGACGATAATGAGAAAACCCAAAATTTCAGTCGTCATAACCGATTATCGTATCTGGACTAGAAACTGATCATTTCTAGTCTAGAAACTCTAGAAACTGATCGTTGTAAGCGGTACATTGTTATATATGGTATCATTGTAAGTGGTTTGCACTGTAATATTAAACTGGCTTACATGTGACATCTAGCCCCAATGCGATCTTAGTGCACAGACATTGTGGACTTCAGCTTTGTCAGTAGGACCAATACTTGGCCCTTTTTTTTTGCTTTTTTAAACTATTATCTCTAAAAATCAAGGCAACTAACTAATTGAAAAAATAATTATTAAAGGGCGGTGATCAAACATGTTAAAAGGTTTAATCTATGCCCACTGTCACAGGCTCGTCCGGGGTTTGTAAGAAAAGGGTCGGGATCAGGGTGTAAGATAGACAGGTGGGGAAACGGCCCATAGAAGCCTACCGCAGCGCCGTGACCGGATTGTGTACTCGTCTGCTTGCGGGTACCCCCGATTTGCGACCGATGGCGCTGCGGCGAGAAGAAAAAAATCGGAATCGAATTTGCATGGAATTTCATGAGAGAGTGCGCAAAATAAACCGAGAGTACGACAGTCCTCAATTGAAACTCCATGAGAAACGATCTCCGTCAGTTTAGCCGGTCGCGCCACCGGTCGCCCACCCGGAGTGAGAGTTCGTGGCGCTCCACATAGATGGCGCAACAGAAAAAGAGAAATCCGAGGGGGACACAATCCGGTCGCTCATTTGGCTCTCGTTTCCCCACCTGTCTATCTTACACCCTGGTCGGGAGACAGAGAGTTAAAAAAAAGAAGAGCATATATTTGCACACACAACAGAAATATCAGAATAGAGAAAAAAAGGCGTAATACGACTACTAGCAAAGTCATAAGAAAGAAATACGCAGTTCCAACTACGGGGCTAACGTCCTAGAGATTCACCGGCATATGTCGTGGCGAGGCTTGGTTCCTGGCTTCTGTAGACGCTCAGTCCAGGGACGGTGTTGAGGTGGCGTAGATGCTCAGTCCAGGGACGGTGTTGAGGTGGCGTAGATGCTCATACCTCCGCTGTTCCATCCACACCGTGCCTAGCGGCGGGTTCTGGTTCAAGTCGCCGATACCGGGACGCAGCCGGCAAGATCCTTCCAGCCGCTGCCGTACGTCGCGGCTCGTGCCACGTCGCGGCTCGTGCTCTTCACGCCCTTTATCGCACCCGTCACTTCGTCCTTCACGTTCTTCCTTCCACAGAACCATGGCACCCCCCAACTTCAAGAAGTTTATAACGTAAACTTTTCTTTCTTGATGCCTGGTACTTCCAAGAACTCCATCCTGACGTCACCGAGCACAAGCCACCCCCACAATCCTCCTACACGACACTTTCACGACACGACCTTCTCCATGACCTTGCCACGACGTCCGGTTGCACCACACCACTCCTGGCCGGAGGGACCGATCTCCATCCACGTTCAAATCGAGGATTTCTTCTGTGAGAACTCACTGTAGTCACACACGTATGCACAACCTGTTTGACCCGTCCTTTTTCTTTATAATTACCACTGGCGCGTTGTATGATGAGGTACATCGCTAAATCACGTCCAGCCCCAGCATCTCGTCGATTTCTTGCTCGACTGTCTCCTGGACCGACAGCGGTAGTGGGTACTGCTTCACATGTATTGCTCGGGACGTGGTCAGTTGAAGGTCACAGGTCAGCAGACTCGTCCTGCCCGGAAGGTTCGAAAATATATCTTTGAAGTCCTCAATCAGCTCTCGCACCTCATCACGCTTTTGGGATTCCAAGTGTTCGTTTATGTTGACGTCTTCACATCCTTGCTGCCTCGTCCAGCTTGGTGTAGGAATTTCCTCTGCATCTTCAAAACTTAGCTCGCTTGCGACTTCATCCTTTTCTTGAGAATCCATTGCCACACCGCAATGTTGTCTACCTTGTTGACTTCCTTCTCTTTCTTCATATCTTTTCAGCATATTGATGTGAAACACCTTCTTGCCTCCTACGTCTAACTCGTAATTCACCTCATTCTTTCTTGCGACTACGGGGAAGGGACCTTTCCATTGCATGATCATCTTGTTTAGATCGGTGGGGAGCAGGATGAGCGCCAGGTCTCCTTGCTTCATATTGCGGTTACAGCTCTTCCTGTCGTAGTATCCCTTATTCTTTTCCCTTGCTTCATCCAGGCATGCGTGCGCCAGCTTGCATGTTTCTTCTAGTTTTGTCGTTAACTCTAAGATGTATCCATATACCGTCTTCATGTCTTCCTTCAGGGCTTCGTTCGACCACACCTCCTTGAGGATGGCCAGTGGTCCTCGTACGCTTCTCCCGTATAGCAGTTCAAATGGCGAGAACCTGAGGCTAGCCTGGGGTACCTCTCTGTAGGCGAAAAGCAAAGCTGGGAGATATCTATCCCAATCCTTTGGTCTTTCTTTGCACATCCTCCTTAGCATCTGCTTGATGGTGCCATTAAACCTCTCGACCAGGCCGTTGCTGATGGGGTGATAGGGAGTGGTTAAGAGTTGCTTCATCGATAGAAGCCTGCTCACCTCTCTCATTAGCTCAGAGGTAAAGTTGGTGCCGCGATCGCTAAGGATCTCTGCCGGCACTCCGTACCGCGTGAACATCTGAACCAACGCCTCAGCTACCTGCTGGGACCCAATGCTCTTCAACGCTACTGCGTCAGGATACCTCGTGGCCATGTCAACCATTGTTAAAATGTATCTGTTTCCCGAGCCTGAGATAGGCACAATAGGACCGATGATATCTATCGCGACTCTTTGAAAAGGTGTCTCGATGATTGGCATACTTCCCAAGGGAGCCTTGCCCACGTTGCCTTTGGGTAGGGTGCGTTGGCACACGTCACATGACCGAACGTACCTTTTGATCTCACTTTGCATACATGGCCAAAAGAATTCTTCCGCCACCAAGTTGAGGGTGTTCTTCGCCCCCTGGTGTCCGGACATAATGCTGTCATGTGCCATAGTTACAGCAGCGGCCCTGGACCTTTTTGGTAGAACCAGTTGTTCTGATCTTCCGCCGGATGAGTATACGACGCTCCTGTATAGAAGATTGTTCTTCAGCAAAAACTGAATCCTAGTCCTGGAATTGTGTTTCTTCGTTGTTTTCCCTACATCGTTGAAACACTTCGTAAGAGTAGCGTCCTCTTTCTGCTGCTTTCCGAGTTCCTCGGCTGTTGTGTCGGTTACGGACACCTGCGCGACTTTCAGAGGCCGTTCTAGTTTTTCTATTGGTCCTCCAGCTTCTCTTCCCTCGCCCGCGGACGCAGCTACGACTGGCTTCTCATCCGGGAGCTCGTCGATGCTCTTGGTTGCTTCCATTGACCTGCGCCAACCCACGTTGACTCCGATGGCGTTCGAACACGTTTCGCCTCTCTCCTTCGGCTTGTCTAGGCAGTCGCCGAGATTGTCTTCCTTGTTCTTTTCCCATTCTGGGTCAGGGTCATTAGCCTCACGCATTTGCGGTATGTTTCCCAGTATCAAGTCGTATAGGGGGTTACTGACGCATTTCGCCGTTACCTTTCCCGTGTAGTAGGGCGTTTGGATCACAATAACCGCCTCCGGCAGGTACCGAACTGTTCGATCTAATAAAAACAGTGGACTCGACTTTCCAGTTAGGTTCTCTTGAGGGACTAGTTCTTTGCGAACAACCACGGTGTTGCAGCCGGTGTCCCTTAACACTGTTATCTTGTGTTCTCCCAGTCGTCCTTCCACTACCGGCATGTTCTCCGACAGAAATTTCGGGGCTCTCCCTATGACCGCGTTCGCTACCGGGATTTTGTCCCCATTATTCAGGGTGACGTAGGCATCGTTCGAGCCATCGCAATTATCAGTTGACTCCGTGTACAAGCACGACGCCTGATGTTTCTCGCTCTGCCTTCCCTTGCAGTTCTCTGCCTTGTGACCACTACGGCCGCAATTCCAACATGCAAGTGACCTCATAGCTTGGCCGTTACTTCTGCAGTTTTCTGCCTTGTGCCCAATCTTCCCACAAAGGAAGCAGCGGAGACTCTTTAGGAGACCACCCCTTGCGTGTTTATCTTCGATTCCAGCGTCTTGCCTGTTTGTCGCCTCGTCACGCTTTTGCTTACCCGTGCTATGGTGCACCTGGGCCTCCAAGAAGAGGTCAGCTTTAGCTGCTACATCATCCAACCTCTGACAGTCGCGCTCTCTCAGGAAGATCGTCAGCTTTCTCGAGCATGTCAACAGAAACTGTTCCACTAGGATATTGTCTCGCAGTGCTTCGAACGTTTTCTCAACTCCCGCTATCTCGAGCCATCTGTCAAAGTACCCTGCCAGTCGAGCAGCAAATTGTGTCATCGTTTCGCCCTCCTCGGGTTTGGCGTCGCGAAACCTCTCGTGGTATCCTTCCTTAGTGTAACGAAATCGCTGGAACAGCGCCAGCTTGACCTTGGCATAGTCTAGCGCATCTTCAGGTGTCAGTCGGCCGATCACCGTGAGCGCCTCTCCGGTCAAACATAAGCCTAATGTCGTGGCCCACTTCTCCACTGGCCAACCCAACCCTGTTGCAGTACGCTCAAAGCGCTGCAGATAGGCATCTAGATCGTCCCTTCGTTCATTGAACTGTGGAATCAGTTTGTGGGGACTTCCGTGACTCTCTCGGCCTGACTCTTCCCCACGGCCGCTTTCCGAATTTGCGGTACCTTCACCTCTCCCTTCACGAGCCGCAATCCTCAACTGCAGGACCTCTCGTTCCTTATCCAACTTAGCGCTTTCGGCCGCCAACATTCTTTGAGCCGCCTCACGGTCCTCCCTAGCGATATCACGCTCTTGAGCTCTCTCAGCTCTCCCACGCGCTCTCTCCTCATCAACCCATTTCTTTAACTCGTCCCCCGTATACCACAATTCCTTAGCTGCCGCGAATATTCTCTCGAGCTCCATAATGATGCACCTGTCTCAAATCTCCATCTCCTCTCTCATCTCCCGGAAAAGGCAACAGGGATGTTGTGGGCCGCGCTATCCTGGCAGGCTCGCCAAATTGTCACAGGCTCGTCCGGGGTTGGTAAGAAAAGGGTCGGGAGACAGAGAGTTAAAAAAAAGCAGAGCATATATTTGCACACACAACAGAAATATCAGAATAGAGAAAAAAAAGGCGTAATAAGACTACTAGCAAAGTCATAAGAAAGAAATACGCAGTTCCAACTACGGGGCTAACGTCCTAGAGATTCACCGGCATATGTCGTGGCGAGGCTTGGTTCCTGGCTTCTGTAGACGCTCAGTCCAGGGACGGTGTTGAGGTGGCGTAGATGCTCAGTCCAGGGACGGTGTTGAGGTGGCGTAGATGCTCATACCTCCGCTGTTCCATCCACACCGTGCGTAGCGGCGGGTTCTGGTTCAAGACCTCGATACCGGGACGCAGCCGGCAAGATCCTTCCAGCCGCTGCCGAACGTCGCGGCTCGTGCCACGTCGCGGCTCGTGCTCTTCACGCCCTTTTTCGCACCCGTCACTTCGTCCTTCACGTTCTTCCTTCCACAGAACCATGATACCCACCTTTGATATATATATTTTTTAAGATTACCAGAATGCAATCCTAAATTTCAAGTAATGCTAAGCAGTGAGCAATATATATACTTCTAGCTAGTAACTACTGATCCAATTTTCTTTCAGATGCCTTGAGCTGCTATGTCCACCAGCATTCGAACCCCGAGGCTGCCAACCTGCAAGAGGACCACGCTGTTCTTGCGCGGCAAATGAACAACAGCATGAAAAACTTCCTCTCGGATCTGGACTGCACCAAACTGTGAATGTGTTTTTTTCTTCCTTTATTCGCTTTTAAAGGAATTTTTTACCTTTACGGTTTGATTTTGTGCCACACACTTCAAGTTTGTTATTCTCTAGTCAGATTTTTTTTAATCTTTACAGTGTGGTGCCTCGAGCATGTTTAACCAACAGGCGTTGCACCCAGGGTTCGTACAGCTCTTTGAAATCCTTGAATACCCTTGACTTCATTAAAAGTCGTTTAAGGGCCCTTAAATATCCTTGAAAGTTAAACGGTCCTTGTATTCCTTGAAAATCCTCCAACTAATGCGTAAATGCTGCATCTTCTAAATGATGAAGCCAATCTTTCCAAGGCGTCCTGTGTCATCGCCATTTTTGCTTTGCGTTGAGTGTGTTAAGGATCATTTTGGTAAGCATAAGAACACTTTCAATCGAGATTGAAAGTCGAAATGCCGGGTGGAAAGTGTAAGTTCCAGCCTTCTTGGCTGGAACACAGACTATCGCCAGTGGGTGAGACCAGATACGAATGACTCCTTCCGATCGAAGTGCGCTATCCGTCGAAACGCTATCAAAAATCAAGTAGGCCTGCTCAATATTCCACTGTTAAAGGAGTTAAAGTCCTCTGTACGCCTAGCAAAGCAGCAGTATGCTGCATACTTAGAAGAGCACAAAAAAAAGCAGCCAGAGAACTGAAAATTTTGAACAGAAAAGCAGTTGAATTGGAGCTGGTGGGAATGCATGAGACGAAGTTGAAACTCCAGAAAACTCTGAAGTGCCTGTGCGAGTCGGCGGAATGCTTCTCAGAAGATGCTGAGGCGAAGAATGACTTGACACTTTCGGCCAAGGTCAATAGTTTTCGCCGACCAGCAAAAGAAGAGAAAACAGCTATAGCTGCTGTAGAACCAGAAATTCTTGCCAAAAAGGAGCTTATTTCTTAACTCCTGTCAACGAAGGAATAGACCGATCTCACCAGCCAGTTTGACTATGCCACCGCTGCCGCAATGCATCAAGGGAGCTTTAGTCTTTCTGCACGTGCGACTACCTCGCTGGAGCTCTGCGCGTGTGGAGCATGAGGCGGCACGAGCCGTATTGTGCACTGGCTGCCTGCCTCCTGCGAACTAAAGTTATGGCGGCGTCACGCATGCGCCGAAAGCTTGATGAGATCAGTCTATTTCTTCGAACATTCCTTGAGTTTTGTCTTCTGATGCCCTTGAAGTCCTTGAAAAGTCCTTAAACTTTGTACCGAAAATTCTGTACGAACCCTGGTTGCGCCGCACCATAAATGTCTTTGTTGTTCATCCCAGCCAATCACACCGTTGAGAGAGCGTCACGTTTCATGAGCTCCGCCCAACCAGAATGCAACGTGACACCCTCCCGGCGCTAAATTGGCTGGGATGACTGTAGCCTCCGCTGCGCTCGGACAAAAGGTGAAACAATGTATTATCTTTAGGGTTTTATGTTGCGCCACACACTGAATGTTTTTATTGTCTAGTCAGACTATTTTAGTGTTATAGTATTGCAGTCATATTTTGAACGTGCCCGCAAATTTGAATATGAATAAGGCATGTCAAAGTATTGGTAAATTCAGGTTTGTAATCAATATTCGGAGACTCTAAATGGGGTTTTTTGCTGTTCGCCTTTTAGGATAAGGTAAAGCAGGTTATGTGCGAGGTAAAATGTTCAAAATAACCATGTTTTTTTTAAATTTTCTACACTTCAGAGAATCACCTCAACAAAACAAAGTTATTGAGCCCTGGATTTACCAATCCTTAATATGTTATTTACTCTTGTTAAAATTTTCAGGCACATCCAAAATATTACCGAAATCGTTAAGTTTTTGGCATGGAATGACCTATATAAAACCGCTAAAGGATTGTTTAAAGTTTCAATGCAAATAAAATGGTTGTGACAGTTTATGGCCTGTGTTTTCAGTATGGTGAAACTGGATTTACTGAGCATATGATGAAACCAGCCATACTGGTCACACAGGTACACTGGCTCTACCGGTTTCACTGGTGAAACCGGTACAACCGGTGTAGCTGTGTGTCCAGTAAGGCCGGTTTTATCATATGCCCAGTAAATCCAGTGTTACCAGTGCATCCAGTATACCCGTGTTCGATATTCCAGTTTGATACTGCTCCAGTATCCCCAGTAAAACTACCAGTATTCCCAGTATATCCGTTTAATATTCCAGTTTGAGACTGGCCCAGTATATCCAGTCAAACTACCCAGTTTGCCCGTCCAATAATCCGGTTTGATACTGGCCCAGTATGCCGAGTATGGAATTTTTTTCAATGGGGTAACGCTGAATCCTTCTAAAACCGTTATTATGTCTTTGTCTAGAAAGGTAGAAAAAATTGACTTTTGTTACCAAATTGGCAATGATCCTCTGCGAAGAGTCGAGTGCACGCGTGATCTTGGTGTATACATAGACTCTGCGTTACACTTTGCTGTATATGTTAACAACCTTATAAATGGCTCTTTGCGTAAGCTGGGAGTAATTTCTAGAATCACGCGTGAGTTCTCCACATCAGCCTGTATTCTACGGTTATATTTCTCGTTAATCCGGACCAAGTTGGAGTTTTCCTCTGTGGTCTGGAATTGCATTAGTTCTACGAGCGAAGAGATGATTGAAAATGTTCAAAAGCGTTTTTTTTCGCATTGTTTACGATCGTTACATTGGTCGTACTGTTTATTATTCCTATGCGAGACTCTTGGAACGATGCAAATGCCTTATTTTGAGTTCAAGACGGCGTGAGCGCGATCTTGTTTTCTTGTATAAATGTATTCATGGATTAATTCATTGCCCAGATCTCACATCTACTATTAATATTCACGTTCCGAGTCGAGTTTTGCGGGTTTCTCCAACTTTCCATGTTAATCACATCATCCAAACCAGTCCCATGACTCGTATTCAACACTTCTACAATACCCTCAGGGGAGCAAATATTGATGTTTTTAACCCAAATTTCGTAGGTTTTAAGACTTTTGTAACTAACCTGTGAATATTTTGTTGTGCATCATTACCAAGGCGTCAAGCTGTTCATGAGCACAGAAAATAAACAAATGAATGAATTAATGAATGAATTAATGAATACCAACTATGGTATGAATTACACTGGGCTGATTTCGGTTTATTCTGGTTTGTGAATGTGATCATATTTTTTACTACTATCTCGCTGCCTCCTCGTGATCCGTCGGCCTGCAAGCATAAATAATAATTCTAGATTTATTACTTCATGTGCTAGGAGTTTAAATCTACCTATATATCTAGAGGTTGTAACACTTAGGAGTTTCCTTTATCACCAATTGGCAAAGCGCGACGACATTTCTCAAGCCTATAGGTGATACCTTCTAGGTAAGGCGAAGTCTATACTTATATAAATTACTGCTACAAGGATGCGGTAAACATATGCTGATGGTGGGTGATAGTTCGTACCACAGCGGAGCTGCGTCTGCGCTTTCTCGATCATGCCTAATTTAGACAGATGGCATTTTTGTCTTCAAGTTTTTTTGTCAGTTGAATTTCCTTGGCAGGATATTTTACAAGACACATGCAGAGGATGAAGGCGATGGAAAAAATAAATAGCGAATGACCGTAAAAAGTACGAACAAGAATGACGCCGGTGAAGAAATAGACGCGTTTGGAATGAGAAAACGCCCGTATAAAATGTTTCAACATAACGCCGAGCGGAGCCAGAAGCTCTAGAAAACAAAAACGCAAACGCACAGGCTGAAAACGCAATAGAGACTTTTAGTATAACGTAGCAATTTTAACGTACGTTAGCGGTGCATTTAGCGCTTGCGCTTGCGTACGAGATGCAAGAGAATTTTAGAATTGAGGTTCCCCTCCGTGTAGCAAAACCCAAGAATCTCACGCTTAGAACGCAACCAAGATGCCATAAGAATTTTAGTTCGAACACAAAACGCACTAACTAGAGAAAAAAAAAAAGGGTTTTCGTCCAGAGCAACATTTAAGACTCGTTATATAGAGTGTCTGAAATAACGAGGCACGATCTAAAATGGAAGCCTCGTTATTTTAGACAGCTTATAGATGAGAATGCGACATGAGCTGTCGTCGGGTCGTGTCCGCTTGCGTCGCCTCGGCAAGAGACGTCTCGTATGCTGAATTCGCCAAGAAGCATTCGCGCGTTGCAGGCAGCGAGTTGCCGTGATCGTTGCCCATCTTGGCGGGTCTTCCAACCGACTTGTGACGTGGATCTCCCGTAGCACCACAACGTCGTCCTGAATTGACAATTGCAGCCGCAAGGGTGCCGCCCACGTCTCTCTCACGACGAGGCAGCTGCTACCCTGGGAGCCGACATTTTCAAACTGCACTTTTTTGGCATTACCGAACTTCTCGAGCATCTCGAATCCTCCTTGGAGCAACGCAAAGCATTTTCGCGTATGCAAGCAATAAAAAAAAAACGACAGGCGTGTAAAAACACTGCAATGTCGAATCAGAGCGCAGCTCCTGGGGTGGAGGACGGGAGGTTATGCCCCTTCTTCCAATCCGTACCCTCCCTTCCTCTTCTCCTGCTCCCCTCCCATTTTGCGAGAAATGTTCGCTAAATTTCTTGCTAAATTTAGCGAAAATTTTCCCTCTAAGTTTATCGGGTAAAGTTGAACCGCTAAAGATAGCGGAGAAATTTTTCTGTTAAATTTAGCGGGAAACTTTTCAATATTTTTGGCGGAAATATTTGCCCAATAAATTTAGCGGAAACTTGCCCCGCAATATTTAGCGGGGAAATGTCCCATAATGCCGCGCGCGGTTACGCCGACGCCGACGCCGCTCAACCCGGACACGGGCGCCTAAGAGCTGCGCACTAAAAAAATAGCACATGCGAAAATATAAAAAAAACATACAAATATAGCGTACGTCAAGCACAGACCTCGGTTAGTTTGCTGCGCATGAGCAGCGGGGATGGGGCTACTCTCGGCGTACGCTATTCTAAATATTGACCCTATTGACTCGCAGCGTTGCTAGCGCCCGGACTTAATGCAAAACAAAGGATTGGGGAGGATCTTCAATCGCTGCTTCACAGGCGGCAAACTTTGAAGCTATGCTCATGTGGACAACAACAACAAAGGACGCAGCGCTAGGCTGCCGTATTCGAGCACCGCGTAAACGCTCGGCTGGGCGTCGTTTTCTTCGGCCCGTGTGAACAAAGCAGACTGCGCCGTACTTTTGACCAGCACCTTCTCGGCAGAAAGGCCGAAGTGAGTCAAGCTCGTATCCTCTGACGACCATTTTGGGAGACATCCGGCCTGTCTTAGTGTACACAGTGTCAACACATCTTACTTCACGTACAGAATTACAGCGCGAGACACACGCGCGAAAAATCCATCCGATCCGACGTCCGATCCGGCAGTACGACTGCCTGATCCAAACAATTTGGTCGTTCCAGACGTCGGATCGGCGATCCGGCGTGCGTCCAACGTGCCAGATAGTTTCGCACGGCGGACGGACTGTCGGAAGCGTCCAGCCAATGACAGAACAGCTAGCGCGAACGTCATGATGACGCACTGGGTCTGGCAGGACGAATAAGAAAACGCGACGGGCGACGGGAAGCCGGACGCGTGGATCCGGCTGACCCATTCGAAAAAGATGGCCCCGGCAAAGAATGCACGCGCTAGCGAGAACGAGCTCCTAACTTCGCTCGTACGAGCTAGACCGTCAATCTGGAACCAGAGATCTACGAACGCGGACCTCCGCTGGAGTGCTTGGATCTCCTGGGCGGAGCCGAACGGATCGCCGTGTCGCATGCAAGGTCGGAAGCGTGTGTCTCAAACTGTCGCGTGCGGCAACTCGGAGCGGCGTTCGGACTGTCGGATCGGACGATTCTGCCGTCGATGTGTCTCGCGCTTAAGTGAACGGGACTTGTGTCGGATAAGAGTGCCCATTTAGTTTGAATCCCTCGGCCAATAATAAAATTGAGTTGTTCTTTCGATATTTCGTGCAAACGTCCCATATGCAGAATTTATTAGGGCTATAGGCGCAATACTGAGCAGCGTTACAACGTGACGACATACAGCGTCTCACTGTGATATGACGTGACGTAACGTAACTCGGTGGCAGCATTACTAGATTACCGCAGTTGTGGAACTCCCGCGGAAGGGGGTACCTCCCCCCCTCACTTCAGTCCGCCTCTCGACCTTCCAAGCGCCATCTGAATTTTCGTTTTCGAAATGTGTGCGCAATGCAGTACGGGGGAACGCCATCTAGACGCTGCGCTTCGAAACGTATGTATTCCATATAATACACTGCAGTTGCCATAGCAGCCGTGTGGCGCGTCGAACGACGGGAAGCGAGCCGTTGTGAAAGAGGGGCAGGCACTGCTCGTGCTTGTAGCGTCTATGAGCAGTTCCGTAACTGAGATAGTCTAATAACGTTGCTCGGTGGGACGCACCATGACGTCACGCGACGCTGGTCCCTAGACTGGAGATCACGTTGCACCAAAACTTAATACCGAACGCCACTCTAACTTGTGCAGGTCTGAAAGGGGTACGAGGCGTCCAGATACGAGGCCGACCGCGAAACCATCACCCAGCAACGGATCAGATTCACCGCTAGGACGGGTTTGATTGCTGGCTGCACACGCTAACCTGAATGCACAAAGGAAGCACATGAATTACGCGGAATGGAGGGACACCCGGGGTGTTTATTTGTTCCAAATGCGTGCGGTCAAATAACACAAGTGACGACAAAAAGGAAGGGGTTCTTAATGGGACCACGAAATGAGTTCTCAACGTCTCCCTTCTTAGCTTCAATCCTGTACTCAAAAAGGAAATGAGAAATCACGTGGTCTTGGCGTGCTTGGGCAGCGGTGGCGATGACTCCAAGCTTCCACTGTGCTTTGTGAGCAAACCACGGAGCTTGTCATTCTCAAGTGACGATAAGTGTCGTCACGGCACTCATTGGCCACGAACGAGAATTCAAATATTTATTCACGGATTGATTGCGGACGAGCGCATAGGTCCGAGTCACGCAGTGCTCATGTCCAATGCGTGAGCAAGATTCGGCTGACACGTGTTTGGGCTCCGCGGATGTATCACAGTGAAAGGGCGGAGAGCTTTCGATGGAAAAGGGGCACGAAATGATTCGCAATATTTTCAAATTTTTGTACAAGAATGCAGCCTTTAGGCTTTCTACGCTTTTGCACTAGCTTTATATTGGCGCACTAAACGATATGTGATTAGTAATGTCCCAGTTTATCCAAGTCGAAAATTCATTTCATGGTCGCACTTTTCCGAGAGTCTGGTCGGATGTTGCTACGCATAGCACTCCGCCGCAGCTCCGTGCAGTTTCCAATTCTACGGAACAGTCCCCGAGAGCGGCCTGTAGACTTGCTCTTTTTCTCTCGCTCCCTCGCTGGTGGCTAAAACCTCGCACTCAGGGAGGCGAGCGCACCAGGGTAAAGTTTCTTATGCCATCAGAGGGATGACACAAAAGCGGAAGAGTTGGGGGAGTAGACGGAACATATCTCCCTGAAATCGCTCCCATCGGAAGACAGCTCGTGCTGCCCTAATGCAGAATCTAGAAGAGGGCGCCAATGTGCGTCCACAATTTCTGATAATGTTGTAGACACCGTGTAGCGACGTGTTTAAATTCCACGACTTCCTAACTTGAGTCACGTAACCTAATATCACGTGACACCGCGACTCGGCACCTTGATGTCATCAGACCTTCCGTGGCCTAATGCATGCCTCGTAACCAAGCGGTCAGTTCAACCTTAGTGACTCTGACCTCGGGATCGATATAGTGGCGCGTCGCTACATTTACTTCACTTGCTCGTCACTTCCGTCGGCCCAGCTGCGTCTACGGCGACGGTCACACGGCACAAAACCCAACTTGGCTTCCGTTAAAATTTTATTCATATTTTTAAAACAAATATAACGAATGAACGTCATCCGGTCAGGCTAAATAAAAGGTTTATATACAGCTAAATTGCTTCGCACACGGGAGTTTTTTTTTTTTTTTTAATGTAAACGGAGTGGCCAAAACGTGGGTAGAAAATGAGGGAGAGATGAGAACGCGCGAGGGCGCCAGAGCGCTCAGCTCTGACTAAATAGATTAGCGAGTAGACGCAAAGCCCTCTGTCTTTGTCTTTACTAACTCTTTGAACGCGTACGAAGGCGAGCACCGAACGCCGGACGCCGGCGTTCGGTGCTCGAACGCGTTTGAGGAGTGAGTAGAGACAAAGGCAGCTAGCTTTGTTTCTAACCACAAACCATTACCAATTAGAGGTTGGTGTTCTTACGTCCCCGCGTGCTCTCGTCTAATCTTCTCCCTCGGTTTCTACTTGCATAAGACATTTCTATAACTCTCAATATCTTATGAATCATTGACTGGAATTAAAGAAATCAGGCCTAACATAGTGCCCGTAGTTCTTGTGTCAATCGACCCCATAAAACGACTGATTAGGTGAGAGCTATAAAACTTTGAAGCGTGTGGCGGCACTGCGAACGGCTGAGGCGTGCCAAATAACGATGCTCAACAACGGAACTACAGCCGATTTCAAGAGTGCATCAGACGAGAAGCTTACGATAGTCAGCGCCGAGCTTACAAGACTTAGTGCTGTGATGGGAGAATACATTGCTGAAATTACTTTTGCTGCTGAATACCTGACGCAGGCTGTGTAGCGTGGGGTCACGTATACAGTGTTCAATTTAGATAGCAATTATCCAAGTGACTCTTCTTAACGTACACCGTGGAGCTTATGCACCAGCTATTGTTAACAACAGTTGTTGGAGAACACAAATATCAAAATCAATGAACTTTTGATACTTTGAGTCTCTAACGTCGGATGAGAGAAGAGGAAGTGATCTCAGTTTCGGAAGCAGTTCAGGGGAAAGGTTTATGGCAGTGGTGAGCTGACGTAAAAGCGGACAAAAATCCACAGTTACGTGACTTGAGTCTATGCGGAGGGCAAGTTCGTCGGCTTCTTGCGCAGGGTTTAGCGGTGACGTCAGAACGCCGAGCCCTGATTGGCTGATCGCGACCCCCTATCTGAGCGTCGTCTGCTCCTCTGCAACGTCGTCTGCTCCTTTGCAACGTCGTCTGCTCCCAACGTCGTCTGCGTCTCTCTTACCTTTCCTGCGACTTTCGAAAAGTGCAGAGGCCAGATTCACGAAACGATCTTACGTCCAAACAGTGTGCGTAAGACAAAACGTGAGAACAAATTCGTATTCACAAAACGAAATTATTGTAAGTTTTGCGCAGGTTACGACGGAATCCTACGAAGCTCCGAAGCTGTCTTACGCACTTCTTACGATCAACTCAGCATGGCCGACAGCGTCGCTCAGTTACTTGGTCGCGACGACCAACGGACGTTTATTTTTGTACGTGCTCTTCTCACGCGTCCCGACTACAAGCAGAGGGAAAAAAAGTAAACATTACTTGAAATAAACCACGACGAACAAGACGCTGGATCCACAAACACCCGGGAAATGCTCCAACGGCCGCGATTCCACTGACCCCGTCCAAGCGAGCTCGGCAGATAGGCCTAGCAGCGGCGCAGCGGTGCTCCCCAAAACCGTCTGCCCACGACCGGCTGGCGTGTTGGATGGAATATGCCCGCACGAACCCCTGTGAACCCTTCCCGTAGTATACTTTGATCGCTGACCTCAATTTTAGATTAAGAGGTCAATCTCTTCCTCTTGTCATCTCCTTGTTTTCCGAGGCAGCGGTGACTCTCACCGGTGAAAAAGCGGTGAATCTCCGACAGACGCAAGAAAGGTAAAGCAGCCATCGCTTTGACTAGCAGACGTAAAGCAGACGACCCGCCGACGCCGTTAAAGAGCGAGGAGTCTCGCCGCACACGAAAGGAGGGAAAAAGTATTTGGGAGGGAACTTGCGGACACTAACCACCCTCACTCTCGGTTCTTAGCAAACAAACCTCGGCGCCTCGGGACACCTCGTCAGTGAGTCCTCTGACTTCACTCCTGGATGCGCGTCTGCTAGTTGTTAGACAAAAACAATGTGCCGCTCAAGTTATTTCGTCTGCCCTCTCTGAAAGGCGAAGTCGAGCTCGCTCGTAAAGACCTGCACTTCCGAAAGTCGCAGGGAAGGTAAGACAGACGCAAACGACGTTGCGAGCAGACGACGTTGCAAAGGAACAGACGACGCTCAGATAGGGGGTCGCCATCAGCCAATCAGGGCTCGGCGTTCTGAAGTCACCGCTACCTCCTTTCTCATGCGCAGAAGACGAAAATGAGTCCACTTGCGAGGCGTATTGAGACTTGCTAGGTATTGCGATATTCTTCATATTGTCAAAAACCGATTCAACCGCAGGCAAAGAATTAAAATGCAGAACATGGTGAAGGCTGAAGGATTTGATCTGTGATATATTACAGTGACCCGCATTTCCTACGTGAAGTTCTGACATCGAATAGCCGTCCAGTAAGACCGACGACATCAAAAAGATTATATCAGCTTCAGGCAAACTTCTCAGGGCGTTTCTGTCAAACGTGAATGTGACATGTTTTTTTTTTATATTTTCAACTAGATTTGAATGCTTTACGTCTGCCGTAAATGTGGACTACCAGCTTTTCTCGAAATAAGATTTTCCCTACACTCTTTTTTTAAAGAAATGTAGACATCTTTCTGTTCTATTTTAGTATATGTGCATCGAACAAGAATCACTATGTAAATCATCTAAAAATATCTAAGCTTGCTTTACATAAAACATGAGTTATTCAAAATAAATGAACTCAATAATCTCACCATGATTGAATAATTGCCGGGGATATTTATTTTTTTCTAAATAACTTTGCTGTTTTTTTTGTTTTTTTTATTCTTGCTCTACTTTCTTGATCAATATGGGAGTAATTTACGATTTGAAAAAAAAAAAAAAAAATTCTCGAATCCACCTGAAATACCGCTGTATTTCTACAATCATGTCCAAGAATTGTAGCGTCTCGTGTGACAGAGGATGCGTAGAAATTGAACTAATAACAAAACAAAACAAAAAAAAAAACGGACGAAACTACATTGCAAAAAACGTTTCGAAGATTTTTTTTTCTAATGG
Source organism: Ixodes persulcatus (assembly GCA_013358835.2). NCBI lineage: Eukaryota > Metazoa > Arthropoda > Arachnida > Ixodida > Ixodidae > Ixodes > Ixodes persulcatus. The sequence continues at coordinate 10,040 of JABSTQ010006551.1, read as the reverse complement.
ATGTGTCACTAAAAAAGTAAAATGGGCATCGAATGAATGCGCAATTTTCTTGTTATGGCTGTTTAAAAATTGCGGAATGCGAAAATCAATTAACTCTGGCCCACCCGCAACGACCGGAAAATGCATTTCAGTGTAGCGGGACAAGCTACGACCTTTCATTTATTATTAAGATGAAACAGGGGCGAGGAAAAGAGCCTTCTTAGCTGTCCCTGAAAGAGGAATAACGTTCAGGGGAGTCCACAAAGGGCGCCAACATAACTCTCAACTACGAAACGCTGCAGACCACGTAATACAGCAGCAGTACTCATCCCCCCCTTCTCCCCCCCCCCCCTCCTCCTATTTCCTTTACATCAAGTCGAATGGCCATTGTGCAACGCAGAAAATTGCGTGTGACTCGACCCACGGCAGCTTTGTGCGGTATACAAATGCCGCAGTTTCCTCGTTGACAAACGACCAGAGACAGTTACCCTTTTCGCGAAAGTTTTAAGTTTTCCTAGCAAAACTGTTCTTACGAATGTCTCTGGGAGGCGGTGCCAACGCTGTTTTCAGCGCTCATATAAGCGATGCTTTTAAGAGCTTTTTTGGGATTTTGCAGAACAATACCCTGCACACGAAGCGCATCCCCAAAACTCCTACCGCTTTAAAGAGAGCCGTGCCAACCTTCCTTAGACTCTCTTAACTGGAAATGCATTTAGGAAACAAAGGTTTGTCAGTCATGGAAGGACAGCTTGTTGTAACGGTGCAGACAAGAGAATAAAACCAACCGAGTGGTTTACATCTATAGTCGTGTTACTTAGGCCTTTTTAGTAGTACAGTGTTCATTTCTTTTAAGCGATGCACAATCCATCCGCTCTGGCAATACAAAATATAAAAAAAAATAAAGGTGGAAGTGTTGATGAATCATTCAGTCTCTCCTTTTTTGTAGCGGCTTTCTTTCTCTTTCTCTACTTTTCGAGAAAAAACTGTTCAGTTGCTTGGCTTGGTTCAAAACTCACCTTTCTCATGACAGACACTCTTCCGCAAAGTAATATTTTCTTAAATGTGTGTTTTCAGATTTTATTTCTGTATGTAAGTTTTCAATTAGTTTCTAGAATTATATTTACTTCAAACGAACAATTAAAAAATATGAATCCCAACATTAAAAGCAAGCGAGGCGATCTTCTTTTTTATATAAAAAGTGGAGACACGAATATATTCATTAATTTTTGCTTTGGTCCTGAAAAAAAAGAATAGATTACAACATAAAAGAGTGGGGGAGGAGGAAGAGGTCCGGGTGAAACCACACACATTCACACGTCTAATATTATACTGTTTATGGTGTTTTATATTTCTTTAAGCATTTTTATTTTTAAAAGAATACGTGGAAAATAGATTATTGCAGCTTATGCAGGTGAATTGTACGGCCAGGGGGACATAATATAGAGGAATAATAACCACTACAAGTCGAAAAATTGACTAAATCTGGTTAATTCACTTTTAATAAAGGGAACTAAAACTACGGTTTCAATAATAAAAAAAAAAAAAACTTGCTGAGCGTCATCGAAAAACAATAAACAGTTAAATTTAGAACGATTTAGAGCGCGTGGAAAGCACCGCGGTGCTGATTAGAGTTTATGCATTGCATTCAGCGTGTTTCTAATTGGAACTAAACGTTTATTTTCCCTAATCAAAAAGTTAATGTTAAATTTTTCAGTAATATCCACCTTATCGCAAGGATTATTCTGCTATAGTATACACCTCTCGCCGTATAACTCATATGCACATGCCGCATCAGTCTATCCTTCGCTGGTTTTTTTTTTAATTTAAAATTCGTTACCAATAAATTAAACATCCTTTATAGAAATGAAAGTATACCCTGCAGTATTTTAGCATGTCTTGCAATGTGCCGCTAGATTACATCAAGACACGGCTTTGAGTTGCCATGTCGAGCAAAGGTAACTTCCGATCCTGTATGGACGTGATAGGTCTTTAAATGCTCATTTATACTCCAACGAAACACTCACGTGCTTGAAAAGCACGGAGACGTACCATCGGCGAAAGCCAGACCTTGCGCAGTTTGACCTAAAGATGTATGTAACGCAATAAGCGCACTCATTTACAAGAGTACGTAAATGTGTGAATCAGCCTTGTTGGGACCGAGGAGTTCCCCAGGAAGACTCAGGCAGGGCTAGGCCAGGACAGGAACCGCAGGCCGACTCCAGGCAGGGACATCAGGAGACGGGAGGGTCTCTCACGATAAACTCTGTTTAATTACATATGTACAGAAGTTTCTACATCGTCCGAGAGCACACTTTGCGACCTCTCGGTTGCTCTTTTTATAGGGTCGCTGTAGGTGCTCCAGCGGTTGGCAGCCAATGGTGGCCGAACTGCCAACGAACGTCATGTACAGGCCCCGCCCCCACTCATGCTCTCGAGCACGCACGCACGTACACGCACACACTGCAGCGTCGGACAGGCTTCCCAATCCGGCGCCGGGGCACTCTTGACCTCGATAAGCCGCGCCAGGAGTCGGTGACGAAGGGTCCGCTGTCAGCTCGTGAGACGTTGACCGTGATGGAGATGATCCCCTCATTATGCGGCGTCGTGGCTCAGAAAAGGATTAGCGGGATAATCCGCAAGTGGCGCCGGACGAAAACCACTGAACTTACTCGCCCGGAAGTCCCGCCGCCGGCGTCGTCCCCCGAAATCCTCTCCCGGCAGTGCAGCTGGTTCCTGGATCGACTGACCCCCGCCTCGGGCCAGCGCGATTACAGCCAGAGAGAAGAGTTCAGCTCAGCTCCGCTCCCAGGTGTGGCGGCGTCAACACGGCGCCGGGCGACGTGTTCTGTCCACAACGGCTCAGACAGCCGGTCGCCGACGTTCAATGGGAAGGCCAAACCCCGCCGGGTGGACAAGAAGGGAAGGCGAAGGAAGGACGTGGCCTTGGCCAAGGCCTATCGCAACAACACCACGGCCGCCACTGAGCTCATCAGGAGGGCAGCAGTCCCACAGTGCTGCGCTGACTCGATGAGTGCCTCGCTTTCTTGGGAGAGGGTCCGGTGTTCATCACCTGCATTGAGACGTAGGCGAGGGCCGGGTCCAAAATCTCTGGAGTGGGGGACCTCAACTCAGGTCACAAGAGGAAGGCATTGGCGAGACAAACATAGCAAGCCACGATCCCAGTATTGACAAGTGCTTCGCTTTCCTCCCCCGATCCGCCAGACCAAAAAAAAAAATAAAGACAACCCCCCTCCGCCTATTACCTGAAATCTCCCTCACTCGACACTCGAGCTCAGGCTGTCACTAAGCCCTTTAAAGTAAAATATGCCTTAAACCAGGCAAACCCAAACAAACGTCAAGGTAGCGTGCTTTGAAATAAAAACGCAATTACAAAAACAAAATCGTAATTTACGAGAATTGGAAACAAAAAAAAAAAAAAAAACTTTACACATTTGAACTATCCCATCATGGAGCTCGTTCACGTCTAGAAGCTCCGGCTTAGGCCATCAGCGTTCCCATTTAGCTTCCCCTTTTTGTACTTCACTTCAAACGCGTGCTTCTGCAGAGCGAGACTCCAGCAGAGGAGGCGGCCGTTTTTGTGGGACATATTTTGCAACCAAGAAAGAGGACAGTGGTCCGTTTCCACGATAAATTTAGTCCCGGCCAGGTAACAAGATAACTTCTGTACAGCCCAGACCAAGCAGGCGCACTCATTCTCTGAGGTGCTGGTAGCCTCCTCGCGAACTGTCAGCTTTCGGCTAATGTAGAGAATGGGTCGCTCGTTTCCCTGCTCGTCTACCTGCGACAAAACTGCCCCAATTCCCCTCTCACTCGCGTAACACTGCACGACAAACGTCTGGTCATAATCAGGGGCCTTTAGCACCGGCGTTTAAACTAACGCCTTTTTCAAGGCTTGAAAGGCGCTTTCTTTCGCGTCGTCCCAGATCAGGTTTTGCGTCGGTCAAAGGACTGGCTATGTCTGAAAAGTTATGGATATAGTGCTGGTAATAACCAGCTAGACCCAGAAATGCCCGAATGTCCCTCTTTATCGTCGGTTGTCGGAACTCCACCACGGCCGCAATTTTGACTTCGGAAGGGCGCCGAAGTCCCTGGCCAATCACGTGTCCCAAGTAGTGAACTTCCGCCTTTCCAAGTTGACATTTTTCGGTTTTGACCGTGAGTCCGGCCTCTCGTAACCTCATCAACACCTGTCGTAGGTGGTCGAGATGCTCTCTCGAAGTTCCCGAAAATACCGCAATATCGTCCAAATAAGGGAGGGCGAAGTCGCTCAGTCCAGTCAAGACACGATCCATGAGTCCCGAAAAACAGAAAGGAGTGTTCTTTAAGCCGAAGCTCAGTACGGTGGGGATAAATGTTCCCTGTGGTGAGATAAAGGCTGCATACCGGCGAGCTCTTTCAGGAAGAGGCACTTACCAATAACCTCTTACCAGGTCGAAAGTAGAAATGAATCTCGCCCCACTCACTATCTCCACTCTTTCTTCGATATTTGGAATGGAATACGTCTGGTCTCGCGTAATAGCGTTAAGTTTCCGGTAATCAATACACGGTTGGGGATCTTTACCCGGCACCTCCACGAGAATGAGAGGCGAAGTGTAATCGCTTTCGCCTCTCTCGATGACCTCGATTTCGATCATTCGCTCAATTTTAAGTTTCATGATCTCCCTCTGTCGCGGAGAGACCCGGTAGGGCCTTGCATGAATCGGCTGATCGCATGTCAGCTCGATGTCGTGCGTGGTTAGTGTTGTCCTCCCTGGCCTATCGGAGAAAACGTCCAGAAACTCCCGAATCACCCCCTCTAACTCTGAAGCCTGCCAAGATTCCAGGTCATTTGTTCCTTTTGTTTTCTTTAGCACCTGCTCGGCCGCCAGATTGGTGTCAGTACCCAGAGAGGGAATTTCTGGTAGAATCTCCTCGGGTGCGTTCAGTGTTAGATTCACAATAACCTCCCGTTCCCTGTACGGTTTCATGAGGTTGCAGTGATACACCTTCATAGCCCGTCTCTTACCCTCTAACTTCACCGCATAGTTGAGGTCCGATAGTTTCTGCACGACGACCTCCGGGCCCTCCCACTGAACGTTGAGTTTGTTTTTCTTTGAAGTTATCAATAACATAACTCGGTTGTTCACCTGAAATGATCTCGGCTTGGCGGACCTATCGCAAAATGTTTTTGAGTTCTCCTGCGCCCTCTTCATGGCTTTAACGACAAAGACCTGTACCTCATTTAGTCGCTGCAAGAGATTCAGAACGTACTGTACGACGGGTGGGTTCTCGCTCTGGTCTTCTAGTGACTCGCGTAGGAGTCGCAGAGGAGACCGAAGCGTTCGTCCGTACACGAGCTCCGCAGGACTGAAGCCCGTGGATTCGTGAGGTGCCAAACGGAGCGCGAACATAGTGGCTGGAATACATGCATCCCAGTCTGTTTCGTGCTCAAAACACAAAGCTCTCAACACCCTCTTCAGCGCCCCGTGCATCCTTTCCACGCTGTTAGATTGTGGGTGGCAAATGGAGCTATGAATCAATTTGATTCCGCATTTTTCCAAAAACGTCGTAGTTAGGGCGCTTGTGAAGACGCTTCCATTATCGCACTGAATCTCGAGGGGAAATCCGACGCGGGAAAAAATGGAAAGGAGCGCATATACTACGCTCGTGGAGTTCACCTCCTTGAGAGGGATAGCATCGGGGAACTTCGTAGCAGGGCACACTGCTGTCAAGATGTAGCGATCCCGACTGCGTGATGGGAAGCGGGCCGACGATGTCAATTACCAGCCTTCGAAACGGCTCTGTGATGATGGGAACCAAACGCATCGGAGCCTTGTGCTTGTCGGATGGCTTCCCTACACACTAAAACTTTTTACACCCTTAAGGGTGTACACCAGTTTGTCCCAGAGCTCACACCCTTAGGGTGTTCAGCCAAACACCCTTCATAATGGGTGCTTGCCAAACACCCTTGGTAAAGGGTGCTTGGCATGGAATGGGCGCCCGCTGGGGTGGCCCAGTGGATGCTGGGCCACCCCAGCCAATCCAGCGCCGGGAGAGTATCATGCACCGTTTTGGTTATGTGGAGTTCAAGCTCACATGACACTCTCTCGATGCTGGATTGGCTGGTAGCGTCCGCCGCGCTCAGACCAAAGCTGAAATGAAGTATAGGCCCCAGTAAATATTTTATAGGAATGTGTCCAATACACATATCAGAACTTGTAAAATGTACAAAAATCATATAAGGTATTGCACATTCTTATTATATGATCCTCATGTTTACTAAACACACTTTTTTCAATTGGGGGGGATTGCCACATCACCACATACAAGGCACGTGATGAAGAAATAAGGAGTAACATTGAACATAACTCACTTCATGAAGAAGTAATAAAAAGGAGCTCCTGGCAAGCCACATCATAACCATGAGGGCGATTGGTAGTGCTTCCGGTGCCCCCCTTTCTCCAACTCCAAGTGAGTAAGCAGTGGCCCCAAGCATCGTACTGCACGGCTAAACCATCGTTATAAGCATCATGGGCTGTTACAAACGAAGCATGTGGAGCTTTCCTGTTTGGAGATCAAGTGGCAAGTTTTGTCTCCGAGGATTGCAGGAAACACGCTTCACTTATCACTTATCTCTTTATGCGCATCTGTTTACTAATTGGAAACATGGTGGTCTAGCCTTTGACTCAACCACAGCAGTATCTCAGTAAGTGAAGCTCATTATGACATTAATTAGAATGTGTTAAATGGAACATTTATTGCATCCTAAAGGACAAATGAAAAATACAATGTATGCCATTCCTTGACATAAACAATGCCATCTGCCAACACGTAATGAAAAATATCACAGAATTCTCACGTACAAGGAAATTTATAAAGTTCTGGAAGACGACTAGGCACCTCGCCTACAGGAGGTCGGCATAAGTTATCCCAACATTTAAAGACCGAAAAAGAAAACATGCCTTCATAAAACCTTCTATCATTCGTTGTGTGAGAAAAATAAAAATTAACCTGATAATACTGGCGAAAAAAGTGCACTATACATGAAAAATACAATGTATGCCTTTCGATGACATAAACAATGCTATCTGCCAACATGTAATGAAAAATACCACAAAATGAACCTGCACTTTAAAACAAAAAAGCAAATGTTTCAGTAGAGAAGACGCTATACTCTCGCAAAGTTCTGGAAGATGACTAGGAATGAGGAACCTGCACAGCTAAATTATAAGCACCTCGCCTACAGGATGTCGCCATAAGTTATACATCTAAAGACAGAAAAAGAAAACATGCCTCCATAAAACCTTCTATCATTTCTTCTGTTAGCAAAATAAAAATTAACCTGATAATACTGTCGCGAGAAGTGCAATATACACATACAGGGTGTTTAACGAAAATTGGACTAAATTTGATATTGCGAAAACTACAAGTCGCAACATAAAAAGGCTTGTGTCGTTTTGGTCCTAGGCCAGAAGCCTAGTTAGGAAAATGATTAAAAACCTGGATATTTAGATTGTTAATTATTTTTGAGTAATTGACTTTTTAATATTGTGTTTAAGGGCATGGTTGCAATTAGAAAATTGCTCAGCATCATCGAAAAACACTAAATCATTAAATTGCAGAAGGATAGGACGCACACGCAGCATTTTACGGCTTTTTGAAAAACCATACAAATTCGACTGGTTTTAAGTTTCGGTTTGCAATCAGAGCACATCTCGGCCCCGATTACACCGCGCCCCGTGGAGAAATGGCGCAACCAACGCAGCAGAGGCTGGTTGCACCATTTCCCCACGGGGCGTGGTGCCGTCGGGGCCGAGATCCGCTCCAATTGCAAACCAAAACTTAAAACCCGTTGCATTTGTGCGGTCTTTCAGAAAGTCGTAAAATGCTGCACGTGCCTTCTATCCTTCTGCAATTTGTTGATTTAGTGTTTTTCAATGATGCTGAGCAACCTTCTAATTGAAACCATGCCCTTAAACACAATATTAAAAAAGTTTATTGCACGAAAATAATTAACAATATAATTATCCCGGACTTCAATAATTTTCCTAAATAGGCCCCGGGCCCAGGACCAAAACGACACAAACCTTTTTTGGTTGCGACGCATAGTTTTCGAAATATTGAATTTGTCCACCTTTCGCGAAACACCCTGTATAACCTCCCGAGACCCTGCGTCCACCAGTGTAAATAATGGGTTTTGAATTGTTGTTAAAAAGAAAAAAAAAAAAAAAGCCGTCACCGCACACAGGAAAGGATGCATGTCCACCGTCATGGACATAGTCTGTGCTGCCATCTGGAGGAGTGTTGAGCAAACAGCACTGAAAACTGGTTGCTGGCTGTTCCAAATGGCGACCTGCAGCACTCGCACGTTCTACAGGCGACGCCAAGGTATGTAATCAGTTAACGTCATTTACACAAACGAAGGCTGTGTTAATTTATATTTCTAGAGCTCTTGAAAGTTCACAGATGGTTATTAATGCCTAACATTTACAAAAGTTTTAGCATGGGTTGCAGTAGTCGCTTGTCAAACGGTGTGTCTACGTGGGTGGACGCTGGGGCCCAAAAACTTATGACATGAATTTCGTGATGAGCATGTTTTGCTCGCCATCAATGTGAAACACTCGCGAAGTGAAAACAATTGGTTTGATTGATTGTGTTCAATTTTTCAGGACTAACAAGTCAGGAAGTCAGGCTGATGCCATTTTATAAAGTTTGAGCGGTGCCACAGGTTCCGCGCAAGAGAGTCAAGCCGCTGCCAAGCTTGCCAGTTCGGATGGCACAGGCACTTCACATGCCAAAGAAAGACGACATCAAGAATGCTACACGGTGCAGGAACCCTGGCTGCTCAAAGAAAACTCAGCACTGTTGCACGTCCTGTGATATCTACCCTTGCACTGAAACTGACTGGCACTGCTTCTTTGATTTTCGTACCAAGAAACGAGCCTCATTTCTTGACCGGTATCACTCCAGTTTCGCCATTCTTCTGCCCAAAACCTAGCTTGTAAAAATTAACTCATAAAATGTTGAATAAAATATGTGTTTATTTTCCTTACTTTAACTGCAGAGTCCCACTGTCCTGTGGGTGGGCATCCATTTTTACAGAGCCTGCAAACTAACACTGCAAAAAAAAAAAAAGTCAGAAATGCTCAAACTGACCCGTAACGAAGCAGTTAATGCGTGTGTGGTTGAAACACAAAACATTGCTTCAACCACACACCTGCCTGCAAACTTTGTTTAAAAATTTAATTACCACTGCCCTCGGAGTTGTGTGGCTCATGCCGAGAAAACGCCTCTCCAGGGTAACCAGCATGTTGAAGGCCTTCCTTTCATACTGTATACTGAACAACCAATAGGCTGCCAGCAGCATACACAGTCCCTCCTCGGCATTGAAAACGGAGAACAACCTCTCACGATCAACAACCAAGTGAAAGAAGTCTGCATCCTCCAGGTCTTGCCCCCTGTACAGGACACACGGTGTCGGAGGGATGTTCTCATCCTGCATTAGGTAAAAGGAAAAAGCACAACATATTTTAATGTAGAAGGCCAAAACAAGTTTGCTCTCGTCAACTGCTATTATTCGCTGCAGTTCAGGCCATGAGCATTGCTTATGTTTGAACAAGTAACCGGCGATATGTAAAACGAACGGGGAATTACAATCGGGGAAACATCACAACATGAAAATATTGCTATATAATCTTAGAGACACTTTTGAGTATCTCCAGTTCTGTACGAAAATGTATTTGTGAAATCTATTTGTATTTCAACAGTGAAATACTTCGGCGATGCATTATGATACGCTGCTAGAATTGCGTATCTTATTACATTTATTGTTTGGAAATGAGTACAGGTTTGGAGATAAAAAAAAAAATAGAAGCCACGCCAAAAATCTGACGCATCACTGGTTTGTTTTCACAATGAGTGAGTTTTTGCTTTGCTATCACATCTCGCTTTAACAGTGGCCGGCTATCTTTCTGCAGACAGCAGACGTCCTGTGTACATCTGAGGTTATTGTTTGGGTAAGAGGACACCAAAAAATGCACAGATGAGAAAAATACGTGACA